>CM014093.1:3085346-3370346 GCA_004119915.2 Collichthys lucidus | reverse complement strand
CGTGCTGACTCAGCACGCAGCCTGTCGCGTTAACGCTTCTCTCTAAGCGAGCTTTAGTTTACAGAACGCTGTCTCACTTACCAGCTTCTGTCGACTGCTACTCTTTTTCTTTTCTTTTTTTTTTTTTACAGCTTATCCTAGTTTACTTCAGATGACGTTCGGCACTCACTACCACGTCTTCTCATTGGCTGTCAAAACGCTGTGGGTGGGACTTAAGTTTCATTCATAACATTGACAGGCTGATGTCTGTTTCTCCAGCAGGGGCTGGCTCAATTCGTGGCAGCAGCAGCTAGTAGTGGCATTTCCGGTGGCAGCCTTAGCTGCCTCTCTCTGTTTCACACTGTGAAGGAACAGATCCTGAAACCATGCTGGGAATATTGATGAAGGTTTTGTTTTGTATTATTTGGTTGGTGGAGGATGATGCACAGAAGCTGTATGTGTGCATGATGCATTTTATTATCGTTATACCCAAACTCCATACTTATAAATGTAAATTCACCATTGCCCATATCAAGCAGTTAAATACATTTATTTAATCCGACATTCTCCAAAGCAAAAAGCAATGAAGACTATAGCAGCCTCTATAAAGTTACAGAATCTTAGCATTAGATTATAACATTATTTTTCTCTGCTTTGATGTGCTCTCTTTGGCTCATGTAATTGTTGTTTTATAAGAAATAAAGAGAAACGGTGAATGAAGATCATACATTTGAATTCATTTACCTGTCTATTGTTTTCCCATTGCATTTTCCTCTGTTCATTCCTTTATTCTAGACCAGACATGGGCAAACTACGGCCCGCGGGCCGTATACGGCCTGCTTTTCAGTGCGGCCCGCCGAACTTATCCACATCCAAAAAATATATATATATCTTACAAAGATATGTGTCTCATCACTGTGCGATGAAAACTCGGCGAGCTAGCCCACAAAGAGTAGCAACAAAACACACAAATGCAGTATGTCTTATCTTTGCAGCATGAGAAACTAATGTCTCCTATGTCTCTGCTTTAGTTTGAATCAGTCACGAAGCTCCTGGTTGTTTACATAAAGACAAAGCGGCTTTGAAAGTGAAGTGTGACCTCTTTGTGCAATATACCACCTTTGGGTTTACTTCATTCTGGATCGTCATTGGTGGGTCAAAGGTGAATGTGGGCGGTACTAATCGATTCTCTTGACTCTGATTGGTCGACAGGTGACAGGTGTCAATCATCCACACTCTGTGGGCGCGATAACTTTTGGGGCTACTCGGCCTGCAAACGTCTGATGAATGGACGTGTTTAAAAAATCAGCTGAAAAGTTAAATTGTGTTAAGTTAAAAAGTGAAGATTTTTTTAACAAAAGTATGTTTCAATATATTCAAATGTGTTCAAAAACACATGTTTTAAAAAGACGTAATAACATACACAAAGATTGAGTTTAACATTCAAAGCACCATCATTAACAGTAATATAATAATAATTGTGTGTGTGTGTGTGTGGTGGGGGTTTGCCCACCCCTGTTCTAGACAATTCATTTATTTATTTGTATCTGTGTTGTTTTCTCTGTGCATTTCCCCACTAGTTGTTTCTGTAATTTATTTGGACATTTCTGCTTTATTATATAATGCAGAAAAAAAAAAACAATTCAAGCATGAGTACGGGGAATTAGAACACTAATACACTAAACTAAATTATGACTGAAATATAAATGTGTCAAATTACTTAATGCCTACATTTAAGATTATTTTAATAATATAGCATATGCATCTAAAACACCTAGTATCACTATGGTGATAGGTGTATATACATACATGACATTCAGACTTGTCATAGCTAAACCTTTACTGTGAACAGATAATGTCTGTATCATAGATGTATGTCCTAAAGTCTAAAAAGAGAATTTAAGTATGCACTATGCATCACTATAGATATATTTATACATAATTAAACTCAAACTCTTTGATGAGTCAGTGAACAGAATGTGTCATAAAACATTTTTCCAAACATCAATTAAACCACAAAGGCATTTAGGTTTGCGTTGGTCAGTGAAAAGCAGCTGAATAACTCCATGAAGAAACATCATTTATTTTAATGCACATCTGCAAACATGTAAAAACATATACAATTCTTAACACTGGGGACATTACAAAGATGTGCTTACAAAATTGGAACCATGCAACACACACACACACACACACACACACACACACACACACACACACACACACACACACACACACACACACACACACACACACACACACACACACACACACACACACACACACACACACACACACACACACACACACACACACACACACACACACACACCATTGATTAGTAACAGTCCCTCAAAAAATATTCGCCTTTGCACAGGATTAAAAAAAAAAAAAATGCAGACTGTCTTTTAGTTTTGGTCTTAGAATGCTTGTTCTCTCTCGCTCTCTTTCAGACTGAACAGAATATTCTAAACAATAACGATTGTAGGATGGAGATATCTACAGGGTCTCTGCACATTTCTGACAAGCAAATATAATGCTTTTTAAGACCCTTTTAAGACCTTTGAGAATAAAAAATAAGACCATTACCGCGAAACAAATATTCATACAGTAAAAAGGCGCAGTCAAGGAGTTCAAACTCAAAGCATATTTATTTTTTTATAAATCAGTGCATCTTCAGTTTATAGTTTTAGTTTAGTTTTTGCCTTCTCAATATTTTAATAGTAGGGCACTGATGTACACATAAACAGTCAGGAAATAAATACAGTTTTACTACTTATCTAACTGCCTCAGTGCATCGGATTTCTCCTGCACTCCTGCAGAACCCAAAGTATTTCTGCCTTTAACGTAGCGGTTGGAGCGAATGCAGCGAAAGCATTTGTGCTGGGGCCCGGAGATATGAAAGGCACAGCTGGCCTTGCACTTGCGTTAGTGCCTGTAGTGGCGAACATTCGCAGGGGGACTGTTGATTCCTGACTAGCAGCATAGCGTGTGTGCTTTTCCCCTTTCATGTGAGCGTCAAGGGCACTACAGCCCATTGTTCCCAACTTGATGAATCCGACATAATTTACATCGCGCATCATATTCCGACGCTGTTTTTGTTAGCCAACTATTGTATTTCGGCTCCTCGAGCCACTTGTCGCTGAACTTGCATTTCCCCATCTCGGTTCATGTTCATGTATGCCAGAGAGGTTGAACGTATGCTGCTAATTCCAACCACTTATTCGTCTGTTCCATTTCATGGCTAAAGCGACACACTGCCCCCTGCGGTGTGATTCCAGTGCTATTAGACAAACAACGGCTTTATGAGTTTTCACCATCTTGATAACAAACATCGCTGGCTAAGTAAATCACGTTAGCGCAGAAAAAAATCAGCGATATGTTTTTTTATTAACCATAGGCTACCTGGATAAAAAATAATACCTACCTTGTGAAATTTAATGCCATACTTCAGAAAATAGTGAAATATAATGCTTCTTAAGACTTTTTAAGACACATTTTTAAAATAAGACTTTTTAAGACTTTTTAAGGATCCGCGGAGACCCTGATCTAATAAGTGAAGTAACCTTAAAAAGGTTCACGTTTAGGATGCCAAATGTGTCTGTCTCACTGCAGTTTATGGGTGTGGGACAGCCCAAACATGGGCCAGGGCAGGTGCCACAAACTGACATGGGTCATTGAAAGGGCTTGGGTCATTGACATATTTTGTAAATAAATCATTAAAAAGTCCAAATGTGTAGGATTTAGTTGCATCTCGTGGCGTTATCGGGGCATTGCAATCTCCTCACATCACCCTCACCTCACTAGTGTAAAGGAGAAAAAACAAAACAATTGAAAGGCTGTGTCAGTATTTTGTTTGTCTGTTCTGGGCTACTGTAGGTAAAACTGTATATAAAATAATCGTTTTAAGTAAGAAAAACAAAAAGATTCTTATATTACATTCCATGTCTGCCTTATTCTGAAAAAAGATCTTACACACTGGACCTTTAAAGTTCTTTCACACATTCAAGCCTCTTTTTTTGTCTGTGAGCTTCTGGAAAGCTGAGTTTTCATCAGAAATATTCTCAGTGTTGTAACAATGATCTTAACCTACATCAGTGTCTCAATCTATGCCATCTAAGGTCCTTGAATTTAAAGGAAATTGGGCCTGGAAAGTTCTTGAATTTGTGTTTGAGGAGGCGTGCTTATCCTGAATGTTTTCCATGATGATGAAGGCTTTCTCGTGCTATCCGTTGTCTGTCACCACTGCATTGAATATGAACACAGCTGGTAGATGATTTACTGATCCATCCATTTATCGGTAAATGATTCATGTGTCCTCTCTGCTGTGTTAGGAGTTTTAAGTCATATCTAACTGAATTTAGCAGAATATCCTTGTCAGTTTTACTGAAAGAGACACCTGGCCCCAAACTAATAAACGTGTTCTTTGAGCAGCTTATTAACAGTTTTAAAAGAACTGTATACATACTGTTTGTTAAAAGTAAACAGAGCTCTCTCTCACACACACACACACACACACACACACACACACACACACACACACACACACACACACACACACACACACACACACACACACACACACACACACACACACACACACACAGTTAAAGACTGCATTTCTATAGTGTGTTTTTTTACTTGGATGGTCTAGTAAGATTTGATTTGATCTTCGGTAGCAGAAAACCCAGACAGAAAAGTGATACTTTTAAATGCCCCATCCAATTTCTAAGGAGTGTGTATAAAAATCATTAAAAATTATACGTTAATATTTAAGTAGCCCTGGAACTGATGTATGTTACATTTTTGGGGGGGCGTGAATATGAAGGGCCACATGTGAAAATCCTGCACTTTGTACAAGATGAGATGATGAGTGAGTTACAATGAGCTCTTCAGCAACAGTCTGTTTCCTCAGCGAGCTGCGCACAGTGCCTTCATATGAGGATGCATTCAATAATTTATTTAAAGCATAAGTATCACCAACACTTTTTATGACATTACTTCTTGTCTGTTTTCCCACTGATCGACCTCATTAATATGTTAGGAGCTTGTAACCGTATATTACGGCAGTGGTAGATTTCAGTTTGCAGATACACATTCACATCGTAATCTAGATTTGATCAAGCCGTGACACGTACGCCACAGATTATATGGTATGTGCACGATACAGGATACAATAAGAAAACATTGAAATCAGCGCTCTCTGTCATGCTGTGCTGGTGTTCACACTGAACGTTAATCAGGCTGAAGCAAAGGTTAATCTACACCACGAAGCCTGGGAGAGCTTAGCTAGTAACTCCAAGTTAACAAGGGTTTGACTTCCTTAACAACAATCAGCTGCATGCCTGTTTCCAGAGTGACACAGGATTTGACTATTGAAGATTTGTTCAGTCATGCTACTTTAGCTACTTTAACACGCTACTCTTCAGCAGATAAAAAGGGAAAACGTTTTTTTAATGCTAATTATAAAGTCAAAAGGAAGCAGGAGGAGGATTTTTCTTTTGACGGTAGATTTTTTAGTTATGTCTGATGATGACACAGATCAGCAGCGATCAAAAGAATTATCTAAGCAAGTCAAATAGTCAGATATATTATGTCTATGTTTGCACCTATGAATGTGACGGTAACAATTTTATGTTGGTCTTTCTGTTGGATTATTATTATGAAGACAAAACATTACAGGAAATGTTGATAACTTTAGCTGACAGTTACTGAGCTACTGAATCCACTGTGTTGCAGCGAGCTTACAGGTAATCTCGGTGTATAACGGTATAAAAACAAAGCTGACTTTGTTTCTTGTAAACACATTTGTAGACACAATAGTTTTGCCCAACATAAAATCTACTCTCATATTACTGACCGAAAAGTATCCTGAGCACAGTGTCAGTTTATGGGTGTGGGACAGCCCAAACATGGGCCAGGACAGGTTCGAGTAGAGAAAATGTCAACATTTTAGTAAGAGATTGTTGAACAAAGACACAAACTGACATGGGTCATTGAAAGGGCTTGCATGACATATTTTGTGAATAAATCATTAAAAAGTCCAGTGTGTAGGATTTAGTTGCATCTCGGGGCATTGCAATCTCCTCACATCACCCTCACCTCACTAGTGTAAAGGAGAAAAAAACAAAACAATTGAAAGGCTGTGTTAGTATTTAGTATGTCTGTTCTGGACTACTGTAGGTACAACTGTATATAAAATAATCGTTTTAAGTAAGAAAAACAAAAAGATTCTTATATTACATTCCATGTCTGCCTTATTCTGAAAATAGATCTTACACACTGGACCTTTAAAGTTCTTTCACACATTTAAGCCTCTTTTTTGTCTACGAGCTTCTGGAAAGCTGATAGTTAACATCAGAAATATTCTCAGTGTTGTAACAATGATCTTGACCTACAACAGTCAAGATCAAAAACAGTGTCAGAACAGTGATCTTTTGACTGACATCAGTTCAAGACTGTTGTAGAGAGGAGTGTGATACGACCCTTAAAAAGATGTCGTGAATACTTTAAATTTATGATGATATGACAGAATCAGAACTCACAATAACTTTTATTCAACCGGGTGCTTCCACTTGAGGTGTGAAATAAGTTTGTTGTGTGGCTCATTTCTTCTACATCTGATCTTTTGTAATCAAACCTCTTATGAAAACTCCATGTATGACATCATTACATCTAGAAGTGGAAATATTGCTATAATCACGATATGATTAAAAATCATAATAAAAACTAAACTGAACATCTCTATCATACGGGTCAGCTGCTTGTGTTTAATGCCTTCTTTGTTAGCATCAATTTAAAAAAAAAGTAGTAGTATCTGTACAAACTCACCTGTAAAAAAACATAAAAACCATACCATTGCACTAGTATCTGTGTGGCAAATCACATGACTGATTCACCGCGCTATAAAGTAATCACACTACTACAGAGGGGTGTGTGTAGACACCAGGCTGAGTCAGAACGTTCAGTGTGAAAAGCAGCACAGCTTGATTTCTTTTCAAGACTAGGAAGAGCTCCACATTTCCAATGGGACAAAAGGCATCTTTGCTCAACAAATGAAGATTCTCAGAAGGTTAGCAATACAATATTCAACAGACGTGGCCCATCACTTCATATTTATGTTACCCAGGAATACTGTCTCCTGTTGCACATCATTAAACAAATAAGGCATACACATTCCTTACATTAAAAACGTCTTCAAATAAAAAATTAAAAACCCTTAAAGAATAAAACATGCACTATTGCTCAACTCAATTAAAAGTTTCTGACACCAGGTCAGTACGTGGTCGCAGTGGGACTGTTAAATTCTTGGCTCTGTTTCTGGCATACTTTCATAGCATGAAATAGGTAGTGCTGGGCTCCTTCTCCCTCAGATGTTCAGTGCAAACATCATGATCTGAGCGCAACAAGTCTCCATAGGAGAGATGGCTGCGAGAGGAGCCGAGACCCCCCCCATAATGCATCAAGAAACAGGTGGCATCTCCTCCTCACATCCGGGAAGGAGTAGTTTCAGCAACAGTCCCCACTGACCAAACATCAGACACAGAGTTTAAAAGCAGTATGCTGGGTTTTCTAGACCCCAAGACGTCTGTCCAGGCTCTTCATTGATCAAGTCCTCCCATGATACATGTTTGACATGACAATGTTTTTTTTTTGTTTAAACTCCCACCTACCACATCAGAGAGGCAGCAGGAGGAAAAGAGTGAACAGGTTAGGAGTTATCCTGCAACTCTTTGGCCTTGGTCAAGATGGTGTGGACATCTGATATGGGGTAATCCTGAGAGGAACATCAGTAAAAAAGAAACATCACTGTGTGAGTCAGCTGTACTCTACATGTTTATGGTTTGGATGTTTTCCTGTGGTTTCTAAAAAGCCTCACCTGCAGCGATCTCATATTCACTGTGAAGTCTCCTGCCAGTAAGCTCTCTCTGATGAGTCTGTAAACACAACAAGTCAGCAGAAGCCATCATTAACGTGAAGAGTCAGAGGTGTCAATGCTGCAGGACGACAACAGCACAGTATGAAAAGCTCACATGAGCATGGCGCAGCAGACCAGGATGAGGAAGTGGAATCGGTCCTGGTCAGAAAACAGGGTGTCCCAGATCCGGATGACGTCTGGCAGGAGGAACTCCTGAGATAACAACAGGGTGAGCCAGCGGAATGTGAAATACTGGGGTTTGATGTTCTGCTCATCCTGGGAGGACACAAGAACACGAGAGAAACACAACATGGACGAAATTATGTGATCTGCAGATTTTCTCACTTTCCTCCCAATCATTCTCCTCCATCACTTTTTAGAGAAAAACATTTCTGAATTATCTGAATTCTATTTCAAGCAAAAGATGCCAAACATCGTCTGCTTGTGAGAAGACTTGCTGCTGTTCTTCGCCTTGTGTCGTTGTTAACTTTATATATTTGGGGTTTTTTGGACTGTTGGTCAGACACACTAAACAATTTGAGGATGTCTCATCTGGCTGGTGATGGGAGTTTTCTGACCATTTATAGGCAAAACAGTTCAAAGTCTGTGTAAAGACAATTCAGAGATTTCTTTCAAAATACATGAAATTAGGGCTGCACGATATGGCCTGTAACCAATATCTCGATATTTTTAAGCTATATCGCGATACACGATATATATCTCGATATTTTTGTTGTTGTTGTTTTGTATTGTTTATTTCTAATAAATGATGTCATTATTACCATGATAGCATTGTAATTGCTCAGAATCAATGTAGAACAGTAGATTTACACTTGCTGTGAGACACACCTCTTTTATAGCATTTTAACACTTGTCATATTTTTTATGAATTTTTAATACATTTCATGATGTAAATATGAGCTTTAAAGCTCAATAACTTCCAGGTCCTGTGACCTATTGGCTCTAAATCAGTGTAGAACAGTCGATTTACACCTGCTATACGACACACACTCTTTTTATAGCATTTTAACACGTCATATTTTTTATGAATATATTTCAAAATGTACATATGAGCATTGAAGCAGTGCAGGATCATACTTGGCTTATGAGACACACTTTTTAAAATCAAATTTTAACCATTCCTTATATTTTATAAACAAACATTTAATACATTTAACACCCACGTTTTATTTTGAAAACCGGAAGTGTCCACACGCTGCAGTAAGCTAGCGCTGACTTTCCCAGTTTTCTCAAAGTATTTGCCATAAAGTCGGCAATAAGGGCGCACCTGAAAATATTAGAGCAGCTGACGTGACGACGCAAAAACGATAGACGGCGTGACCGCGGTTGTTTTTCTTCGGAACCAAGTCGTCCGTCTCCATCTTCAATTACCTCGCTTGGGCTCTTGGCTTCACTTCTCTCCTCACTTAATACAGAAAGTACGCATGCGCGCAGGGGATGTTTCTGGGTGGGTGGAGAAGCCCCTGGCTGCAGCCTGCAGATCGAGGCGTGCCTCAACGTTTAGCCAAGCCCACATTGAGCCACGCCCCCAACGCTTGACTCCTTTCCGGGGGCCATCTGGCGGCGGAGACTATGAACTGCAAGTGGCCGCTCTGTGGACCGCTAAAGAATATTGTGCGCATAAATCAGTTTGCTAAATGGAGGTAAGGAAGGTATCTTTTTTTTGTTTTGACATGCTATTTTGTGATATATGTGATAGGCAAGGGGCAAGGAAGTAACATTATTTTATTTCTGAAACAGGTTAAGCTCTGTATGTATTTGCGTTCTACACTGTAGTCAAGCCAGTAGCTCCAACATTGCAAATGCAGATAGATCACAGACTGCGAATAGACGTAGATGATTGAGAAAATCAGCACTAACCTACTACAGAATGTGGAAAAGTCCAGTTTTCAAAACAAACGAGCACTGCCTAAATTTCATTAAAAAGCTGTGTCTCATAAAACAAGTGTTGTATGCTCCTACACCCATTTTTAAATATGAGAATTTAGCTTAATAGTTTCGAGGTCGTGTGACAGTACGCTCTGTACATTGTCATGGGGGCCAAATGCGATTTCAGTATGTGTAAATTGTGACACATTACAATTATGTTATGTTACGTTATGTTTTTTGAAACATATTTGAATCTTCCTGCATTTCCTTCTACAAAGGAAAACATGATGCAGATAAGGAGATGGTGGTGTTTTTTTTTTTTTTTTTTACAGCTTGCATTGTTATTGTGCCTATAAGAACCATAATCTGTTTCCTTTCTAGTGGAGGCTGACAACGTACCAGGACTGGGAACAGGGAGGGAGGTATGTTGCTTGCTATGGGCTTTTTAAATTTCATTTCTCCAACCCTTACTTAATTGTTTTCTTTATTTTTGATTAGGAGGATGCACTGCTACGTGACACCATGGAGGCAGCAAAATGGTGTTCCACACAACAATTTAAAGGGAAACTTTCCCTGCCTCAAGTAATCGCAATGGACCAGAAAGGTCGCTTGAGGGCGGTGGAACGCCTAAGAATATCCGAAGGCCTCGATGAAGAGGAGAATGAAAGGGTCCGGAAGCCATTTCTCTTCCTTTTCAGTTTGCAGGAAGACCATGAGTCCTTCTGCACTGAAATTATGGACACACGCCATTTTCAGGCATTTTCTGCTTTTGTGTAGGCTACTGTCTGTGTCTTTTGTTTCCTGTTTTACTCCTCTTTTATTTTGAAGTTCAGTGTGTTCAAGTAAAAAAGAATAAAATATATGCACTAAATGTACCACCTGAACATCTCCCAGTGTATATGTATGTATGTATATATATATATATATATATATATATATATATATATATTTTTTTTTTAAACAATTATAAAAATAAATAATATTTAATTATATATATATATAATTTATATTATATTATATTATATACACAGAATTAAAATATTATTTACACAGAGCGACCACTTGCAGTTTATAGTCTCCGCCACCAGATGGCCCCCGGAAAGGAGTCAAGCGTTGGGGGCGTGGCTCAATGTGGGCGTGGCTCAACGTTGAGGCACGCCTCGATCTGCGGGCTGCAGCCAAGGGTTCTTGGGTGGGTGGGGCAGTGTGCTGCGTGCTGTGAGCAGCAGGAGTGAGTGACAGGAGAAACTCCGGAGAATTAAATGCAGACGGCTTAAAACATTTACGTGACAAGTACTCGATGGTCACTGCTCGAATAGTCATTTCATACATCTCACGTAGAACCCACCCCTACATGAAATATGTTGGAAAATAGCATTTTCGCGTGAAAAGACTGCACAATATTTTACTGAAATGTGGAGTTAGAGGTTAAAGCACCAGGTTTCACGCAGCCGTCTAGTCAATGTTTTAAACCCCAGCAACTCTGCCGCAGTCCGGTTCAGAAAGAAAGCGGACCTCCACCCAGTTCTATTTTTTAAAAGAAAGAAGCTTGCATCAATTTTTTACAGAGCGCCTCAAGCTGACAGGAAGCCAGAAGCCATTTAGAAGCACATAAACCAGGAAAATGAACAAATCTGAGAAAGTAAACAAAGTCTGAAGGGATAAGCGCTTCCAAAACGCTCCCGGTGGAATTTTAAGTCACACGCAGGACGGACCAAAACAGCATTGCAGCCGTGACATGACAGAGACGTGCCTAGAGGTTACAGGGTTAGAAATGAGAGCTGTTCTGGCAGCATTGACCTGGCGCAGATACACAACAGAACCAAGAGAACAGTTTGAATAAGCAGCTCCAACATTTGCTGACGCTCAGAGGAACATTTATGTACAGTAGCTCTGGAAAAAGGAACAGAGAATGGGCCGTTGATCTTACCAGCTTGAGATAGAGCTCCAGGTCTTTGTCTTTGAGCATGGCGTACACACTCTCCATCTTGTAGGTGATGCCACACTGAGAGTCATCCAGGCTCTTGATGAAGTTGTCCCTGTTCTCCGACATCAGGTTGGTGAAACAGAAGAACGTATCTGCCTCGGCGTGCTCTGAACAGTGATGCAGAAAGAAACACGTTTATCTCCTGTGTTTGAAACGCGCTTACATTATTAATTCAAGTGTTACCGACCTTTCCACTCGCTGTTAGGGTCTGTGGCAAAGGTGTAGTAAATTGGCCCAACAATCTCATTCATTCCCTGCACGTAGGCAATCCCGGGGTTGAGTTTGGCGTAGATGAAGAGGATCCGCTCCACCACCTCCCAGTGTGCTTCACTCCCACTGGGCAGCACCTCATATTCGTTGGATGGATACAGGTTCAATGCTTTTCCAGGTGAGCTGACCTGGGAGAACACATTCAGTTAACCAGAGGGTGGTGCTACTGTGGTGCAAACACTGTATAACGTTTAAAGTAAGTAAACATGGCAAGTGCTGCACTCTGCTGACATACTGATGTGGTAGACAGCCTAACATCTACTTATTAGCATACGGATATTTGTTAATTACCTCTTCCTCAAAATACTGATGAGAATGTCATTAGTTATTTTGCTGATAATCCAACTAACATTGTCACAGCACTCATTTAGCTCTTAAACATTTGGCCTCAAACAAGAGAGAAAAAAGATCCACTGTTATTTTTGACCGTTTTATTCATGAACCAAGAGCTGTGAATATGAAGTTATACAGGTAAAACTTTGCGATTCTTTCTGTGATTGACAGCACATGTGCTTTAATTTTGCGCTCACAAAGAAATAACATAATTAGACTGCATGTCAGAATTAATGAATAATCGGTAGAGACTGTATGACAAACAGACGTCTCATACAGCAACACTAATGAGGGGGGTTGCTGAGAAAAAGCCATGGATTTTGTCTCAATAATATCAATGATGACTGCTTTCCAGTCCAAACACAGGTACCCAGATGGTGGGTCCTAGTGGGCCGTACCGGAGGCGTGGCTGAGGACAGTGATAGTCGTGTACATTTCTCTGTGGAGTGTTTACACTATACTTATTCAGCACATACATGTCACCATGCTGACCAAATGATGTGTGTATATATAGTGCATATATTGGCTCAGATAGATAGATTAGTTATTTTTAATTTTCTTGATAGTTCACAATCAGCTGATGAATTCATTAGCGGTTGTTAGTAGTTTCTTCATTTTAGTAGTTCTGCTGTCTGTCAGCTGTGATTGGTCTGTCTGTTCATTTTGTTTCTTATTAGGTCGCTGTTTGGTCTATACCAGGGTTGACAAACTTGTTTCTGCACTTCACGTGACTTAAAAAAAATAAAAAAAATCCAACATTCCACAAACATGCACTTAATGTGCTGGACACGTTCCAGTTTGAAGATTTAAACATTAACTTGACAGTCTGACATTAACACATCGTTTTATGTTCCTCTCTGGATTCCTCTCAATCTACTTCCTGAGCCATTAACACTACATAAAACCATGTAACATAACCCAAACTGTACAGACCACACACAGTCACTTACGTTGGTGACTCCACTGCGGTTGCGGTTTACAGTTTGTGCTTTCAGGGTAGTCTGTTCGACTCGTCGACGCAGTGTCTCATAATCATTCTGTGGATCCAAGATAAGCTGACATGGATATTCTGTGGGACGCTGAAAGAACGCCATGTCCGGGTACAACCGCCTGCAAATGCGAAGACAATGAACACTTCTCAAACACTTCACATGAGCGCTTATGTTTTTTTATTTTTTATTTTTTATATCCAACATACAGGATGACAAGCTGTGTCCTCTTTACACTCACATACCATCAGGTCAACAAACTGCTTTTAGAGCTCGTACCTTACATCCTTGTCAATCTGTAGTAGAATTTCATTATCTTTGAAGTAAGTGTTCCACCTGCTGTCTGGATTCGGATTCAGAGGCTAAAAAAAAAAAAAAAAAAAAAAAAAAAAAGTATTTTGTTGTATTTTACTCACATTTCATAATAATAGTTTTATTTATTTTGTTTCTGTTCTTCTTGCTTTTCTTTGATCTTTAATTGAACCAATAACAAGAGCTCACAAAAATACATTTCAATAGAATCATAATTGAACTGATAATCTCAACTCATGTGCAGACGGCATACACAGTCCCTAGTGGAAAAGTGACATCACACATACATGGACATATCATTTAAGCTTTCGTCAGCTGACAGCTGAATGACAGAGGATTGATTCAGTGATCAAAATATTTGTTTAAGTGATTAAAAGACAAAAGACCCGAGGTCACATGCACACACGTACGCAGTTAAACGTTTACCTGACAAGAATCTTAAACTTAATCCTGCCAAAACACACATGTTTGGACTTTACTCCTAAAACATGACAAAACCACGACAAAAGGAAACTGGACTCACATGATCCTCCATCGTCACGTCTTCTCTGGAGAGGCCCAAGTTGGCTTTGGCGATGCCGGGCTGGATAATCATTTCTTTTAGGAACTGGGAGTACACCTCCCTGTAAGAGACACAGGACAGATACGGCAACTTAACAACATCAACAACAACAACAAACTATTTCAATAGCCAACTTGTCTTGAATTCAATATATTTATCAAGCGTTCTCTGTTTGCAGCTTCTAAAATGTGACAGTTTCCAGCTTTTCTCTGCTGTATATCATTTTAAATTCAAAGTTCAGGGTCATTGGTCAGATGTGAAGATGTCATCAGGTGTGTCTGGGTGCTACATTTTTCACAATTCTCTCTCTCTATATATTTATTTATATTTTAATAAGCAACTTTATTGATAAATAAAAAGGTGTTTGCATTAGCAGTAAAACATGTATGTACTATCCAGTGTCCTGTCACACAGGTGAGGTCAGAACTTCTGTTGGATCTGATGTAAATGAGGAAACAATCAGACTGTGGCGGTTTCATCACCACCATAATAAACAGCAGCAGGTCCACTGAGTCACAACTGAAATATGAGGTTTCTTTCTATTTAAGTCAGCTAACAACATTAGCTAATGTCATCAGCTGTGCTGATTGGCGGCAGCTGATTGTGTGACGAGTAACACCGAAAAAAGCAACATTCAAATAAGTGAAGCAGGGTTGCTTAATTATTCAACACGACCATCTCTTTGATGCACTCAATGCACGCTCTTACCTCTGCTTCTTGAGGAAAGACTCCCATAGCGTCTGATCGAGAGGTAGATAATTGAGAAGGATCTAAAAGGAGAAAAAGAAAAGGACGTTTAACAGAAAGAAACGATGCAAAATACAGCTATGCCCAAATTTTTCCATAATTATCTTCAACCCTGCTGGACCCACCACCAAGGCCATCATTATCATCTCATGCAACCTGGAGTTCTAACCCACCGAACACTAAACTCCAAAGTTCATAAATGTCAGTCCATTTGATGTCATGGTGCAGCCAGAAACAACCTGGGAGGTTTTCATTCATATATCAAACAAACCTTAATGAAGTGTTGGATGAAACAGAAACAGAATATGTAGAGGGTGTTAACCACATGGCAACCTCTGTAGCTGTGAAGTGAAGCAAACGCAAAACTGCTAAAAAAAAATTTATTAGGTAGGAAATAAAATGGCAAGTGGTTCAAGGGCGGCTGTGGCTCGGAGGCAGAGCAGGTCGTCCACTAATCAGATGATCGGCGGTTCGATCCTAACCAGTCTGCATGCCCTTAGGTGCGGTGTATAAATGGTTAGCTCCTCAAATTGATGAGCAATTAACACACCTTGCATGGCAGCCAATGCCATCAGTGTATAAATGTGTGTGAAAACGTTTGTGTTTTTGTGTAAAGCACTTTGAGTGGTCGTAAGGCTAGAAAGGTGCTATACAAGTACAGTCTATTATAGAGTTGCACGATACCCACGGTATACCCGGTACCCCGCGGTACCAAATCATACCCGTCGCTACTATACTAGAAATTTTACACGACGGTACTACCGTGGATTACTATACTACCGGTGCCAGTCTCCGCTACATAGCGGCCGGCTCTGCTCTCCTCCCGGCTTCTCACTGCATGCTACTCACTCGTAAAAAAAACATGGCATGTGCTGCAACCGAACTACACAGCTGCTGAATGATTGGCTGTTTGCCCGTTACTGGTGACGTCCAGGGATGTGATAGGCTGTTGCACGCTGGGTCCGCCCGTCTGTTAGCTGATTGGCTGTTCGCGTGTTTCTGCCGGCAAGCATGAACTCTATGAAGACAGCTCCGCTTCGATAGAAACTCGCTTCAAAACAAACAACAAGCTAAAGTTCTGTCTCGCCCAGACACGAGACAACACACTCACCGTGGCAGAAGCACCGGGCCCGAGCAGCGAGTCTGCCGTGGCGTCTTTGTCAGTGGCAACACTAATTTTGCTTAAAAACAAACGTTGTTGTTTCAAACTAACTTGTACAAATACATTGCAGTTTATAAAGATAATAATAATAAAAAAAGGCCGCAGTATCGCGGTATTACCCGGAACCGTGATACTTTGTCTGGTATAGTATCGTGGTTACTCATTTTAGTATCGTGACAACTCTCTTTAGAAGTCACCAGATCTTTTACAATCTGCCAGATGACTCTCAAAGTGTGTGTTTTTTCTAACCCTGCAAACCTAAAGAACTGCATCATTTCCATTTCAGTAGGATCAGATGAATACAGGAGGTCAGGCTGTAACATGTTCAAAGTGCAGACAGACATCAGAGGGAAATCAGACTGATGTCTGCTAGAACAGGGCAGGGGTATACCATCACTTCAAGGATCTCGGGAGATGTCTAACAAATTGTTAGCTTTGAGCAGTTCCACAATGTATGTAGATATAAGAAGATGTGATCAAGGTCACATGCTGGATGTGTCCAATGTGGTATTTGACGTTGAAGTGTGAGGTAATTTTAATACAGGATCCAGAGGAGTTATGTCTGGCTGAGGCAGGTCCTGCTCCCGTCATGTGAAGGTGAAGGAACATCTCTGTACCCCGGACATTGAAGTGCTGGCTGTGGGAATGCGCCCGTATTATCTACCGAGGGAGTTCACGTCCACCATTGTTGCCGCTGTTTAGACAGATTTGTAGAGTGGTCCGAACAGAACCACCTGAGGCTGAACATCAACAAGTCCAGAGAGATGGTGATCGACTTCAGGAGGAAGAAGACGCCTTCACAGCCACTAAGGATCAGAGGGAAGGTGGTGGAGGAGATGGAGGACTACAAACAGGGGCGGACTGGGATTAAAAAAAAAAAATAAATAAATAAATAAAATAAATCGGCCCTGGCATTTTGGACCAGACTGGCCCACAACATTTGATAACACACCTTTTCAGTTTTTTCAGTGCAACTGTGCAAGTCTTTAAAACAACCTAGCTCAACGGGACATAAATAATCAAATCATATCAAATCAATTTTATTTGTATAGCCCGAAGTCACAAAGTACATTTGCCTCGGAGGGCTTTACAATCTGTACAGGGAGTGACACCCTCTGTCCTTAGACCCTCGGTTCGAGTAGGAAAAACTTGCCCACAAAAAACTTTAACAGGAAAAAATGTGGAAGAAACCTCAGGAAGAGCCACAGAGGAGGATTCCCTCTCCCAGGACGGACAGACGTGCAATGGATGTCACGTGTACAGGACAAATCAACACAAACATATTGTACAATTACAATGACTGACTGAAATACAGCCTGTTTATAATATATTTATATAAACAAACACACAGCTGCATTGACATAACACTAGCAATGAACAAAATTATGTCATTTTAAAAAGTGATATTTTCTTTATTTGTAGGCTAACTTACATTGTCTTTAGCCACCTAGCTACATAAAACAGCCCATTGTTTTCCAGGCCTAAATAGGAGCTTACCCGAGGACAAAAAAAAATAAAATTCAGACATTGAAAAAATTCAGTTGAACAAAAAAACTGAAAGTGCTGACTCTTCACTTTGTCCCTACCACCTAGGCTACATATAGAACTGCTATATCTGCAGGACAAAAAAGCAACTTAGCCAATAGGCCAGCCTAGTACTCACCCCACAGACAATAATAGTCTAATAAGAAATTAGACTTATTGTTATTGTTGGTGAATGGTGAACACGTTTTCTCACATTAAAGACTATTTCATTTAGAATAAAAGACATAAAAAGTAGGCTACTGAGCTAGGCTTATTTTCTCTTCCAGCCAGTGTAGCCTACAATGTATTGTAGCGACCCTGCAGTAATGTGTTGTGTGTTACAATGTGAGTTCTGTGGTTTCCCATGGTCCATAAATGCACCTGTATGAGAGCAAGGGGGCGGGGGAGCAGGTGAGGGAGAGCGCGTGTATGTGAGCGTGTGTGGAGAGAGACGGCACGAGTGAGGCTGGAGAGTGGGACCCGTTATGTGTTCTTGGCGTGGTTATGGCCTACAATAACCAAGTTCTGTAACAAGACTGTTGTCAATAAAAGCCAGTTTGCTAAATAACGCCTCGTTATTCCTGACGCGTCCGGCCGGAAGCCACAGTATGTTTTATCATACTCATTAAGGGGTTGGGTGGCTTTATCCTACTCGTTGCATTTCATACATGTTCTGACAGTAGTCCAGTCCAGCTTACCGCAGGTTTTACAACATTTTGAGTGCCACTGCCACCGGCACCACTGTCATCAGCGCTGGGAGCTGATGGAGCCCTGCTGTGGCAAACATGTCGGTGATTTTAACACACTTAGCAGCATCTGCCCGAAGAGCAAGTTTCTTCTTATCGCGTTTTTCTGCGCCACCTTTACGTTTTCTCTCCATCTTTATCTGATAGCGTTTCACCCAGTAGCGGAGATTTGGGGGGGGGCGCGGCGCGAACAGCCCCGGCCGCCGATAGCGAGTTGTCTAATGCATTTTTGTCAGTTGAACATTTTGTTTATGTACGTCATTTCCCTCAAAAACGAAGTAGTGAGGTTCAGGGTTCAAAGCAATGTGGCTACCTGACGTCGTTAATAACAGTGTGCACGCTTAAATTAGCAACATGAAAAGGAGATATAAATCCGGGGCTTGTAAACGTAAAGAAAGACTGGACGACCAGCAGAGGAAACTATCAGTCACATCTAGCTGTGCCCCACTCACTAGGTATTTTTGCCAGGCTCGAGCTGACACGTCGCCTGAGGTGACAGGGACGGACGGTGCTGATGCTAGTGCTGTGGAGACAGAAGTTAGTGGGGAGTTAGAACACCTTCCTGCTGTCCTGGAAAATGTTGATGAAGGAGGAGGAGGCGAGGTTCCAGACCATGATGCAGATTACCACAGTGATTCAGGGGATGTAGGCCTCAACTCAACCTGTGATTCACCCACCCTCAACAATAGCAACGTCAATGCGCTGGACACGGATAGCACAGCGTGCACTTCTCTTGGGCATGCACATGTCGATTTAAATGAGCCTTACCCCACGGATCCCCACCTTTTTAGAAACCAGTCACTTAGCACCAGCTTGGTCAGAGCGTTGATTAGACATGGGCCATGTCAACCAGGTTTAAACGACAACTTCTCTGACTTCCCATACAACTCGGATAATAGACGATTTAAAAAATCATGGTACAAGCGCAATGTCGGGAGTTTGTGCATTGACCGACAGTGGCTAGTCTACTCCCCCAAAGGCCAACGTCTCCACTGCTTTTGCTGCTGGCTGTTTGCCAAAGGGGGTGAGAAGAAGACTGGTAAGTGGGCAGATCCTTGCAGAGGATTCACAAATTTCAGGAAGGGTATTGAAAAAATTGAAATGCATGAAAAAAGCGCTTTTCACCACGAGGCAGAAAAAGACTTTCTGATGACAAAGTTTCGCATTAGTCAAGACTGTTCAGTGATTGCAGAACTCTTAAAAGCTGAGAGACAACAGGTGGAAAGGAACCGACAAATTGTGCTGAGACTCATTGACGCGACTCTCTTTCTCGGGAGACAAGGACTCCCATTCCGTGGGCACAGAGAGTACGCAGGTCTTGGCGCCCCTGATATTAATGAGGGTAATTTTTTGGAACTGCTTAAATTTCTTGCACACTATGATGCCATTATTGAGCAGCATTTGAACACCTCTGCAGGCCACATATCCTATTTAAGCCACCAGACACAAAATGAACTTATAACAGCAATAGCAAGCGAAATGATGTCTACAATTATCAACAATGTTAAAACTGCTGGACATTTTTCTGTAATTGTCGATTCCACCATTGATATTGCCAAAGTTGACCAGCTGTCACTTTCTATAAGACATGTCACTAAAACTGGTGAACCTATTGAGGGGTTCATTAAATTCGCAGAGCTTCCCGACAGTTCGGCAGAGTCATTTTACAACATCCTTACAGACACGCTCATCAATGAACTGGGACTCGATGTTAAATTGATGAGAGGACAGGCTTATGATGGTGCACGAACTATGTCAGGCCACTTGTCAGGGCTACAGGCCAGGGTGAAGGAACATTGCTCTGAAAAAGCGATATATGTACACTGTTGTGCACACAATTTAAATTTAATACTTATGGATGCTGTCTGTTCATTATCTAGGGCAAAACTTTTTTTTGGAACACTTGAGACACTATATGCATTCTTGACCTCTAGTTTGCCCAGATATAAAATATTGCAGGAGGAACAACAAAAAAAACTAGACAGAGCCGTTTTGACATTAAAGAGGTTGTCCGACACACGATGGGCTTCTAGAAAGCAGGCGACAGATGCAGTTATACAAAGCTTGCCAGCAATTCTGGAGGCCTTGCAGAGAATCATTGATCACACCAATACCAGTCCAAAAACTGCATCGGATGCAGAGGGCCTGTTGACAAAATTAAGCACTTTCGAGTTTAAATTCTTATTGGTATTTTGGAGTGCAGTTCTGGGGAAAACTTACATACTCTCGAATTACCTGCAACAGGAATCAATTGATGTTAATACAGCTGTTCAGCTTATTGACGCATGTACGCAACAGATCAGAGATTTGCGCTCAGAGGAGGCATTTGCTGCTGTCGAGAACACTGCCAGAGAGCTGGCCATACTGTGTGAGGGAACCACTGATTTTGACAGGGGGAGAGTTCGTAAGAAAAAGCGCTTGTATCCAGATGAGCACGCAGATCAAATTTTAGAAGACGTCAGGGACAGATTCAGAGTCAATGTGTTTTACTACATTCTTGACGTCTTTGTTTCTCAGTTTGAACATCGATTTGCTGATTTCAAGAGAATGGCTGGGAAATTTGCTGCCCTCGACCCGAAACGTTTCACTCTGCCCGATGCGCCTGTAAAAGTTAGAGCGCTTGCAGAATTTTATTCACAGGATCTGTCCAGTGTTGACGAACTGGTGAATGAATTTGTTACATTTTGTGAAATGTACAGTGAGCTGCGCTTGCACTTAAATACAGACAGAATCCTCCCATTTCTCATTGCCCACGACATGGATCGGACTTTTCCAAACCTTGCCATTCTCTATCGCATTTATTTGACGATTCCAATAAGCAGTGCGAAGGCAGAGAGAAGTTTTAGCCGACTAAAACTCATTAAGAGTTACTTGCGGTCGACCATGGGTAAGTCACGGCTGTCAGACCTGGCGCTCCTCTGTATCGAGAGAGACATTGAGGTCGATAAGGATAAAGTAGTCGACAGATTTGCAAACATGAAATGAAGAATGCTAAAGCTTAAAATAGCCTAGATTAGGCTAAATGAGTTGTTGTGGGACAGTGGGCAACATGTCCTTTTAGCCCTATGTTTTTCTTTTTTTTCATTAAAATGTAGCCTAGACTATGGGTCTATTTCTATTTCTATGCCAATATTGCCTCTCTTTTTTTTCATTGGCATGGGCTTAAGCAAGATAAAGGTGAGAGGGGGGGGCCCCGTACATCTCCCGCCCCCCCTGAGCCAAAACCCGATCTCCTCTGACTACAAATACCTCGGAGGGGTAATCGATAACAGACTGGACTGGAAATCTAACACAGAGGCTGTGTACAAGAATGGGATGAGCAGACTCTACTTCCTGAGGAAGCTGAGATCCTTCAACGTGTGCAGCAAGATGTTGGAGATCTTCTACCAATCTGTTGTTGCCAGTGCAATCTTCTTTGCTGTTGTTTGTTGGGGCAGCAGCATCAGAGCCAGCGACACCAACAGACTTGAGAAGATCATCAAGAAGGCTGGCTCTGTTCTTGGACTGAGACTGGAGTCTCTCGAGACTGTGGTGGAGAGGAGAACGCTGAATAAACTGTTATCCATCATGGACAATGTGCAGCACCCTCTCCACCACACAGTGGACAGACAGCGGAGCAGCTTCTCTCACAGGCTGCTACAGCTCCGCTGTCGAAGGACAGATACAGGAAATCTTTCCTGCCACATGCTATAACACTGTATAACAACAGCTAGGTAATAATCTACAATCTACAGTCACCTCACATTTCTCTCTACTTTGTACATTTCATCACTGCCAACTTGCTCTGTACAATATATTTTATTTTATCATATTTAATATTGCTTTTTTGATATTTTATTATGTATAGTTTGCTTTATAGTACATTTTATTCTTATTCTTATGTTGTCACTTTGTGTAATGCTGCTATCTATCTATCTATGTCCAGCAATGTACTACTTCAGAAAATATGAGGTCATCATTATGACAGATGTGAAAGCCGCTGTTCAGTTACTGTCGGGTCACACAGGAGGCAGGTTTATTCCTATTGAAATCATTTACTGTGAACTGTTCTTATGTATTCTTAAATGTACATGAATATGACTATTGATTTTAAAACTGATTTTAACTTAAAATACAGCGAGATGAAGTTTATTTTTACTCAAATCGTTCAGCCAAGAGGGATTCAATATGAGAATTTGGAAGAATTTCTGCAGTCAGAGAGCCGTGAGAGCCACAGAGCCATTCCAGATACGATCGAGTCTAGGCTATTAAAATATGATTTATGGATCTAAAGAGGAACACACTGAAAAGATAAACTGAGAACATCTTCATTCTGGTAAACATCTTGTGTTAGAGAGCCTTAGTGGAACAACAAAATTCACATTTGTTTCCAGTCCTGATAAAACTACTAATATTTCTGTGTTTTGGTCTGACTGCTGATATTCTTTGTAAATAACACGTGTGTGTGTGTGTGTGTGTGTGTGTGTGTGTGTGTGTGTGTATATATATATATATATATATATATTAAAAAAAGTATCTTCATGAGCATGTGGCATTCAAGTGGAAACGAGCAGTTTACAGCGTTCATATGAACAAACTGAAGAATAACATGAGCACAGAGGAAACTTACTTTCCAGCACAGTGCCCGTATGCCTCCTTCAAAAGGGATTCCTGAGTTGAGAAAAGAAAATGGTCAATTCCAGAACCACTAACATTATCAGCATGACAAACATCAAACTGTGTGAGCGTTACCATTGAAGCACAGCTCCCTCAGTGTCTTCAAGTTGATGTTTTCTTCACTCAAGGTTACTTTGAATTCCTGTATCCTGAAATAAGGAACAAGATGAGCATTAGAACCAGCTTCATGTCGGAATTACTGCCGAGTTGCACACACTCAAATTGACATCAAAATTCAGCTGTTAAGCATATGAAATCTAAACATAGACTCTCCTCAGCCTGACAGAAGTTGAATTGCAGTTTGAACAACTGAGACCTCCCAAACCATGACACAGATTATATTCAGATTTTTGGCAAACAATGGGCTAATATTTTGCTCACAGGGTAAAAAAAAGGAGCTCCATTAGTAAAATGCAACCCAATAGCTACAATAGCACAACTTCAAACTGACCACAGAGCATCAACAGCTCTCTGACATGCAAAAAGTGAATATGATAAGGATTTGGTTTGCATTCACGCAGGTGTGCAAGCTGTGGCCAGCATTTCACTTCACATTTAAACACCACACGGTAAAAACATGGGCTCCTTATTTCTATAATAAATGAGATCAGTCAAACTGTTTAGCATTTCACTGAATTCATTTGAAAAAAAATTATTTCACAACATTCAGTTATGAGATGATCTGTTGAACATATGCTGCACATCCGCAGCCTGTATTCCTGTTATGAAGTGTCAATACTGAACAGATCACATCTTTTGCCCTTTAAAATAAGATGACATGTGCTACAGTCAAGCAATATTAGCAGCTCTGTCGTGTAACTGATTTTCACTTTGATTAAATTAACAAATAACATCAGATGAAATGGTAATTGCATGGGAAAAGATTAACACGGTCTTTTTAAATTGAGCCTAATGCGTTTTCCTGTGGGACATGTCTGGCTGATTTGCCACTAGCTCATGTGTTGTGGTTTGACTGGAGAGGAGTCCCGTGTGTCCTCCTGACACACACAGTCAGCCACTGATAGCTGCACGCTAGCTGACTGTTAGCCAGTTAAAGGAAGTATGATGTGTCAGCTGACGTGCTAACAGGGAGCTAGCTTAGCTGCTTCAAAACGATGAAGTTGCTGGAGTGAATTAGCCGCTAGTTAACGTGTAGGCTCGCTGTCTGTCATAATAAAACGTGCTGATTTAAACTGGACAAACCGTGAACACGAACGAACCGTGTGTGTCTGCAGCTCTTGCCTTGAACCTAAACTTAGCTTGTGTTTGCTTAGCTGTTGCGGCTAGCTTAATACTGAAGTTAATGTCGTTAGAACGCTAGCTGCCTGTTACAATGGATGATTTAGCAGCAGTTTATCGCTCGCGCTCCCCGCGCAGGAACAAACATCAAACCTCACCTGTTTCTGTAAGCAGTAGACATGTCTCTGCAGGAGCGGCGTTCCTCCAACTGTGTCCACACAGGAATGAATTATTGGACAGAGGGAAGTCCTCCTATCACTTCCGTCTTCACGGACACACACACAGACACGCACGCGCGCGCCCGGGCTTGCCAATGTTCCCTTGCTAATTTGTTTCATGTCTTTGATTTAAAGCATATTCTAAACATACAGTAACATTAACAGTTACATATTACATACATACCGGTAGACTATTATAAATGTGCAATTATAGTTAGACTTCTTCCAAATATTTTTTTAATACATACATATAGTCAAACATTGCTGTTTGTTATCGTCAGTAACTGTCAGACGTGCTACACTGCTATTTTACTGGATTCTTGTTATTGTAGTGCTTCAGAAGGTGTCATACCTCTGACGGCCACGAGAGGACAGTAAGGCCCCGAGTATTTGAATGAATGTAGGTACAAATAGCGTATACCTGCCTGTAACACAGTAGTCATATGTTGAATCTAAATTTAAATCGAAACCTGTGCTAAAACAGTAAACATTTCCAGAATTAAAAATGAGCAGAGCAATTAAACTATAAATCTTTAACGCGCACACACGCACACGTACGGTATTACATTACATTGCATTTAGCAGACACCTTTATCCAAAGCGACTTACAGAGGAGGACATAAGCTGAAAAGGTGTAAAGGAGCACAGAGTAGTTTGTTAGTTTTGTTAGGCAGGGAAGCATTCTCGAAACAGAAAAGTTTTTAAAAGTTTTTTAAAGGTCGAAAGGGATGTTGCTGTTCTAGTAGACGTTGGTAGGTCATTCCACCATTTGGGGACGATCACAGAGAAGAGTTTAGAGTGACCTCGCTTTGCGAGAGGCGAGGGTACAACTAGACGGTTTGAATGAGCTGAGCGTAATGCCCTGGTCGGGACGTAAGCCTTGATTAAGACGCTGAGATAGGCAGGGGCAGATCCTGAAATGGTTTTGTAGGCTAGCGTCAGAGCTTTGTGTTTAATTCTGGCAGCTACAGGCAGCCATGCAGGTCGCTGAAGAGTGGGGTGACGTGTGTCCTTTTGGGTTGGTTGAAAACTGGTTGAAAGGCGCGCTGCAGCATTCTGGACCATTTGCAAAGATTTGATTGCATAAGCAGGTAGGCCAGCCAAGAGCGAGTTGCAATAATCGAGGCGGGAGCTGACTGTAGCCTAAATCAGGAGCTGAGCGGCATATTGGGTCAGGTACGGTCTGATTTTTCTAATATTGTACAATGCATAGCGACATGACCTCGCTACGGAGGAAATGTGTTCAGAGAGAGAAAGACGATCATCTAGTACCACGCCCAGGTTTTTAGCAGCATGGTTAGGGGTAATAGTGACAGTACCAATTTTCAGGTTGAAGTCATGGCAGATTGACTCATGGGCAGGGATGACTAGGAGTTCGGTTTTAGACATATTAAGCTGGAGATGGTGGTCTTTCATCCAAGTTGACAGATCAGAGAGACAGGCGGAGATGCGTGCGGGGACCGTGGTGTCATCCGGCTGGAACGACAGGTATAGCTGTGTGTCATCGGCATAGCAGTGGTAGGAGAAGCCGTGTGAGTGGATGGTGCACGGTCCATGTTTGGTACCACTGTGGTGTGTGTGTGTGTGTGTGTGTGTGTGTGTGTGTGTGTGTGTGTGTGCGTGCGTGCGTGCGTGCGTGCGTGTGCGTGTGTGTGTGTGTGAGCCGTTTGGTGTGTGTGTGTGTGTGAGCCGTTTAATGTGTTTTCATCATCACCTTCGTAAATAAGTGATGTGGTCTTGCATGGACGCTGTGACCTGTGAACACGTATTACTCATGAGAGATATTTGCATGTGTGTTTTGTCATGTCCTCATTTCTCACACACAACGTTATGACGGAGTGCAATTTAGGTTGTTAAGTGTTATTTGGGTGTATTACTATTTTTAACTATTCACAACTTTATAACTGAACTTTATAACTCAACTTTTCTTTTATTATCTTCCTGCAGATGCCCACGTCTTCGTGGAAGATGTCGGTGGTTTTCTCTTCATGTGGTGGGATGAAGACGAGGGCGTCATTCCTCCTGACGGAGAGGATGGTGACCCCGACTTCATCTATTCAGATGAAGACGAGGACTCCATCTCTTCTGACGGAGAGCATGGTGACCCCGACTTCTTCTCTTCAGATGAAGACGAGAGCTCCGCCTCTTCTGACGGAGAGGATGGTGACCCCAACTTCATCCCTTCGGATGAGGACGCGGGATCCACCTCTTCTGACGAATACGAGGACGTCCCTGGTTCAGGCTCTTTAGACGAAGGCGAATACTCCCTCTCCAGTTCCTCAGATGAGGACGATGCCTTCTCAGAGTTCTGTTCTTCATCGGAAGGCGAAGGCTCCTCGGCCTTCAGGTCTTCAGATGATGACAGCGCCTTTTTTGGCATTAGTTCCTCAGATGAGGATGATGGCCACATCACTGTCTCTCTGGGTGCTGATGAGGTCGATGAAGGCAATGATGTTGGGAGTGTGACATCATCGCCTGAGTCCTCAAGCAGCATCGAGGATCCCACCTCCTCCTCTTCTGGTACTAGCGTTTCCAGTAAGAGGAGCAGGGAAGACAGTGATGAGGACTGGACCCCCAATCCAAGGCCAGGGAAACGCTGGAAGGAGTAATCCTCTTTGTCTGACTGGATGGTGGAAGACATCCAGTCAGACGATAAGGAGTCTTCTGAAGGAGAGTCCTGAACAGAGGAGACCAGCTCAGTCGACATGGATGGCTACAAGATCGATAACAATCATGATAATGAGGAGTCGTCAGATGAAACTTCTGCTTCTTGTGACCATACGTCACCTGAGGAAGAAGTTTAAGATGGCAACAACCTCATCATCATGGATTGTTTTGAGGCCGATGTAGACCATCATGTCAATGAAGAAGACATCAATGTTATCACTGAGGACGAACATGATGAACCTAACGAATAGGATGTCCTCAGTGATAACGAAGGTGCCGACATTCCTCCCCCTCCTCTGACATCGAGAAAATGAAGAAACAAGATAAAGATGTAGTTGATTAATGTAATGTTATGTAGCAAAATGTAAAGTAATGTAATATTATGTAATGTAGGAAAATGTAACATAATGTAGTAGTAAAATGTAATGTAAAATAATGTAATGTAATGTAGTAAAATGTAATATAATCTAATGTAATCTAATGTAATATAATGTAGTAAAATGTAATCTAATGTAATGTAGTGTAATGTAATGTAGTAAAATGTATTATAATGTAGTGTAGTGTAGTAAAATGTATTATAATGTAGTGTAGTGTAATGTAATGTAATGTAGTAAAATGTAATATAATGTAATGTAATATAATCCAGTCCAAGGCCAGGGAAACGCTGGAAGGAGTAATCCTCTTCGTCTGACTGGATGGTGGAAGACATCCAGTTAGACAATGAGGAGTCTTCTGAAGGAGAGTCCTGAACAGAGGAGACCAGCTCAGTCGACATGGATGGCTACAAGACCGTTGACAATCATGATGATGAGGAGTCGTCAGATGAAACTTCTGCTTCTTGTGACTGCACGTCACCTGAGGAAGAAGTTTAAGATGGCAAAAACCTCATCATCATGGATTGTTTTGAGGCCGATGTAGACCATCATGTCGATGAAGAAGACATCAATGTTATCACTGAGGACGAACATGATGAACCTAAGGTCTAACATCCTCAGTGATAACGAAGGTGCCGACATTCCTCCCCCTCCTCTGACATCGAGAAAATGAAGAAACAAGATAAAGATGTAGTTGATTAATGTAATGTTATGTAGCAAAATGTAAAGTAATGTAATATTATGTAATGTAGGAAAATGTAACATAATGTAGTAGTAAAATGTAATGTAAAATAATGTAATTTAGTAAAATGTAATGTAATAAATAGTAAAATGTAATATAATGTAATGTAATCTAAAGTAATGTAGTAAAATGTAATATAATTTAATGTAACATAATGTAGTAAAATGTAATATAAAGTAATGTAGTAAAATGTAATATAATGTAAAGTAGTGTAATGTAACTTTCCTCTCCAAGAATCGCTACCTTATCGTGGTGGAGAGGTTTGCGTGTTCCTGTGACCCTGGGAGCTGTGTTGTTGTTGGAGTCATCCTGGTCGGGTGTCCCAAAGCAAACTGTTCTCAGGAGAGGGGCCAGACTAAGAGCGATTCACACACAAAATGTAGATTTTTGCTTCATTAAGATTACAGGAACAAAACCAGAGCATCACCAACCAGAAGAAGATAACAGTCTGGAGGAACACAGCTGTGCAGATGAAGCTGTCAAGAGGATGAAGCTCAAAAAAAAGACACACTGACACTTCAGTGTGTGACACTGAGGGGGCTCTATTTACAGTTTGCCTCTAAATCCTACACACTAGTCCCTACCATGCAGTATCTGTTCTTGTTTTACCAATAGGTTTGGAGTTAAATTCAATAAATGAACGTTTTAATTTATGTAACATGATTCACTGTTCTGTGAGATACTTTACCCTCAATGATGTTGAGTTAACACAAAGCTTCTTAAATACTAAATCCGCTGGATGTGTCACAATAATTGTTTTGGATAAAATGCCTCCAAACAGATTCTCCACTAAAGAGCTAAAATTATATGGATAACTTTGTAAAACCCTGAACAAATTTTGTTACATCAGTCCATATTCCAGAGCTGTATGTTTGGAGAAATCGAATATACATGTACACAACTCACCTACAGTTTTAAAACACCTTGATGGTAAAATGGTAAACAGAAAGCTGTTGGAAGTCTGAAAACTTGAACTGAATGAGGTAAAATAAGGTAAAATTTAGTAATAAAGGAACACATAATGGGTTAACAAGCTGTATTCAGGGTTCCCACGGGTGCTTGAATTCCTTGAAAATGCTTGAATATCAATTCAGTGTTTTCAAGGTTGTAAAAATGCTTGAAATTTTTGTGAAGTGCTTGAAAATGCTTGAAATTTGTGTGATGTCTATCTCAATAAACCAAGAGAAAACAAAAATGTTTTCTAAGCGGCTACGCGCTTGATTCGATGCCTTTACATGCAGAACTCAGTTAACATATTCGTTTGGTGTTCTGCCGAGAAATAGCAGTAGACTACTATCGACACCTGTTGGTCACTGTTATTGCGCTATGGTAGTTACACAATACACCGCTCACAAGCTGAGAATACAAACCAATTCACAATTAGTAAAAATCAAAACAGTCAATCTACTACCATATGAAATAATGCTAATTAGACCCATATTATTATGCCATACAGTGGCACCGCTGCGCTTCCCATGACCATCATGGCAAACTGGTGCTTGAAGGTGCTTGGAAAGTGCTTGAATTTGTTCATGAAAAAGGTGTGTATTTCTGCAGCAGTGGCAGTAAATTAAACCTTGAACCTTGCAAACTATTCCTAAACAACGTTTGAGTACTGACAAACCCCGTCTGTATAAAAGCAGTGTTGTAACAAACAGTTCTGAAGCATTATTTGGACAATATCACACTGCAAGAAACAATATAGTGCTATAATAACGGCAAGAAAAGGGTTGTTGAAGTGAGGTCCAGGGTCTCAAAGCCCTCGTCTCTTACACCATCAAAAAGGCAAAAAGTGGAAGGAACTCTGATGGGAAGAGGTCTGGCGGGCCACTACAGAATCAGAGGACAGGTTTCTTTGAAACAACAGCTTAACACTTGTGAAGTAAGGAAGTGTCTGATTCACCTTTGAGCTGCAGGTTTGACAGCTCGACCAGCAGTAATAAAGTTGTTGCTAAAATAGGAAAAAAACTTGTCTTGGTTATGAATCACTGACGTAGACTACTTAAGATTAGAGCAAGGCCTTGTGGGCCGATACATTTGAAATGTTCAGTTCATCATAAGCTCAGTTTGTACCTTGCTCCATTTGACTAGAGGTGAACATGTGCTGAAAGACTTGAACATCCACAAAATCATATTCCCCTCACTTTAAATTGAACAAATAAAGGAGAAACCATCGTTACAACTTCTGAAGCATTAGAATGGTCTGGGGACAAAGAAGCCTAAAGTTTATGAGGGTCAGACACAGATTATGGAGTTATGGAGACAGCTAATTGAAGCAGGATTGTAAAAAACCTGTAGAACAACTTTAGTTTAATGCAACCTCAATAAATGTAGCAAATCTTAAAATATTTAAATATTATATATACACTCACCGGCCACTTTATTAGGCACACTTGTCCAACTGCTTGTTAACGCAAATTTCCAATCACATGGGAGCAACTCAATGCATTTAGGCATGTAGACATGGTCAAGACGATCTGCTGCAGTTCAAACCGAGCATCAGAATGGGGAAGAAAGGTGATTTAAGTGACTTTGAACGTGGCATGATTGTTGGTGCCAGACGGGCTGGTCTGAGTATTTCAGAAACTGCTGATCTACTGGGATTTTCACGCACAACCATCTCTAGGCCAAAAATGCCTTGTTGATAACAGAGGTCAGAGGAGAATGGCCAGACTGGTTTGAGCTGATAGAAAGGCAACAGTAACTCAAATAACCACTCATTACAACCAAGGTATTCAGAAGAGCTCTGAACGTACAACACGTCGAACCTTGAGGCAGATGGGCTACAGCAGAAGACCACACCGGGTGCCACTTCTGTCAGCTAAGAACAGGAAACTGAGGCTACAATTTGCACAGGCTCACCAAAATTAGACAATAGAAGATTGGAAAAACGCTGCCTGGTCTGATGAGTCTCAATTTCTGCTGCGACATTCAGATGGTAGGGTCAGAATTTGCCGTCGACAACATGAAAGCATGGATCCATCCTACTAGTACAATGGTTCAGCCTGGTGATGGTGGTGTAATGATGTGGGGGATATTTTCTTGGCCCACTTTGAGCCCCTTAGTACTAATTGAGCATCGCTGCAACGCCACAGCCTAACTGAGTATTGTTGCTAACCATGTCCATTCCTTTATGACCACAGTGTACCCATCTTCTGATGGCTACTTCCAGCAGGATAACACGCCATATCATAAAGCTCGAATCATCTCAGACTGGTTTCTTAAATATGTCAATGAGTTCACTGTACTCAAATGGCCTCCACAGTTACCAGATCTCAATTCAATAGAGCACCTTTGGGATCGAACAGGAGATTTGCATCATGAATGTGCAGCCGATAAATCTGCAGCAACTGCATGATGCTATCATGTCCACCAAACTCTCTGAGGAATGTTTTCAGTACCTTGTTGAATCTAGGCCGCGAAGAATTAAGGCAGTTCTGAAGACAAAAGGGGGTCCAACCCGGTACTAGCAAAGTGTACCTAATAAAGTGGCCGGTGAGTGTATATTTGAAAAGTGTATCCATTTTAAATTTAGGCTACAGGGGAATATTTTCTGATATTTATTCTAATAACATTTCACACTTTTTTCAATTTGTCATGACCTTTTAACTCCTTCCTATAATACGATTTCTACTTTCAGCTCAGGATATTTTTATTTTTATTTTTCTATTTAGCATTCTGCCTGGACCGACCTCTCAGCCTGCATATCACAGCAATGTCAGCACACGTGTTTGACCCAGTCTTGATTCAAACGGCCTCCATAAATGAACAGAGACATATCACAGCCATAGTTTAAAATTTTATTATAGAGTGTGCCTGAAAGAGCACACTCTTTATTATCTCTCGGGCTTCTTCTTATTATTATTATTGAGTGTGCCTGAAAGCACACACTATATGTTATCCACCGCGCTTATTATTGAGTGTGCCTGAAAGAGCACACTCTTTAAAACCTCTCGGGCTTATTCTTCCACTTATTCATCTTCCGTTTCTTCCGTGTTTTTTTGGGTTCGCTCAAATGCACAGCTACAGAAATCATTTATACCCTCAAACGTAGGAAAATTCGAGGCGGTCGCAGTGATAACACTGTTGAAGCTGTCTCTGTTATAGTTTTGGCACACTACTTGCTAATTGATCGACTACTCCCCTCCACATCTTCATAGACTCCCATGTTATTTTGAGAAGAGATTTTCCCGGAAGAAGCAGGGAGCACCTGTGCTTTCTCTGATTCCTAAGGCCAAAGTTTATACAATTTTTGCCTGAAACTTGGCAAGGACATGGTCCACGAGACAAGGATTCTTGTGGTCATTTCAGATTATGGTTTGAGGACATACCCTATAGCAGGGGTCGGCAATTAGGTTTGGACGCGGGCCAAATTTTTTCTGACAAGTCCATCGCGGGCCATGACCGGGGGGGGGGGGGGGGGGGCTGCGTCCTGATTGGCTGAGTGAGAACCGCACGTATGTTGAACGTCCTGATTTATTAAGGGAGCACTGTACAAAATGCGTGTAACAAGGTGTATAAAAGTGTGTGGTTAGAGGTTTTACGGCCTTAAACGCCCACTACGTCTGTCATGAAACAGTCAACCTGCTCTAGCAACCTGCCGTAATTAATGTATATGTGATACACCCTAATGGAAGAGCACATAGTCACTTTTTGTTTGTTTACAGTCGAAGTCGGATGTTGATATGAGAACATGATTTTACACAGTATTTTATTATTGTTCGTAGCAACCAGCTCAAGGTTAAATATAATTCTTACATCTTATTGTGAACGACAATCTTCATGGGGGGTAAAGAATAAAAAAAGAAAAGAAAGCGGAACTGAAGTTCAGGTATGGTTTTTACCGGGGCGGCTTAAGGTGAGCGACTCCTCCCTCTTCCCTCAGACAGATTTTGTGAGGAAAAGATGGTGGTCCGCTCCTTCACTCACTGACTTTTAATCCTGTTTTCCAGGTTCGTACCCGGTTGAAAATAAGACCAATTCCTCCTGAAATGTGTGATAATGTATTGTAGCTGAGATGGGTTTATTTCTGATATGTTTCCGACATGTGTATGTGAGTTTAACAGCGCATTTATAAGCGCGAGACGCGGATTTTCGGCGCGAACGGCTAATTAGTATATGTGTATGTGTGATGCTGTGCGCTAGGCTCTTCACTCCCCGGTGTGTTTGTATTTCAGTTTTTTAGATATCCTGACATGTTATGACTGATGATTAATGTTAAAAGAAGATAGGTTGACTGTTTATGACAAAAAGGGGAATTATTCCTAAAGTTATATGAGCTGTTATGTGTCCGGGTTGTGGGTAAAGATACAGTATATATTGAGCAGTTTTCCCTATGTGTATTATGTTTTGTAGTTTTGGCTCTAAAGTCATTTAAATACTAATCCTAAGCTAAAGAGGGTGGGTTGTGATTTACTGTATTACATGGATACATTAGTGGATTTCTCTAGTTAACCAAAACAAAAGTATAGTTATAGTTAGATAAGCTAACATGATAAAAGTTAAATCTGATCCGTTCATGATATGTGATGGCACTCAAAAGAAAGTGTGTGCAAGAGGTTTAAACTAACAAATGAGAATTGAAACCGAAACATGTTTACAGTAGGGGATGTTTACTGTTTATTGATATTGCTGTTGTTGTTATAATAAAGAGACAGATTTTGTGAGGAAAAGATGGTGGTCCGCTCCTTCACTCACTGACTTTTAATCCTGTTTTCCAGAGAGAGAGAGTTGAGAGCGGTGAACCAGCAAAACTTCTTTTTGTTACTACAGTTTTACACTTTTAAACTTGTAACAAACTGTGGGGGCTCGTCCGGGATCTCTTCTCATCACAACCACTGAGGAGTAGATCCAGTGATACCAGAACCATACGACCAAGGTGAAAAGACGCTGTGGCAGGCCAGGAGTCAATCCGGGGGTGTCCAAGAGGGGAGACCAAGGAAGGAAAGGGATCTTCACCTCGCTAGGAGCCACACTGCTGATCCTGAGGCCAACACACGCTAGTCACCTGTGAGCCACACTGCTGATCCTGAGGCCAACGCACGCTAGTGACCTGTGATCCACACTGCTGATCCTGAGGCCAACACACGCTAGTGACCGGTGATCCACACTGCTGATCCTGAGGCCAACACACACTAGTCACCTGTGAGCCACACTGCTGAACCCAAGGACAACGCACACTGGTTACCAGACGGCTACACCACTGATCCGGTGGTCATCGCACACCTACACCAGGGTGACATCAGAACCACACACCATGTCGGCAGTTCGTAAGGAATTAGTATGGAGCATCAAGAAACAACTCTTCAGACTCTCGAGCAACAACATCTATCAGGTTGCGAAAGACATTGCAATCGACAGCCAACATGAAGGTGAGCTGAATCCGAATGATGAAGAAGGGTGCATTAACTATGTCCTCTCTTACATGCAATCTGACAACTTATTCAAACTCGAGGATGAAGGTATGGGTCAGTTACTTGCTCTAAACGATTTGATATGTAAAGTAATGAATGTCGATGCTCCTGTTAATTATCCAGTTAGTCTGTTGAGTGATGGTGACACACATGTTACACCTAGCCACAGTCCATCTATCACGATCCTAAACTCTGCATCACAACCTCATTCTCACCCTAACTGCACAGTCATATCCCCTAACACTCATACCAATACATCGATACAGTCAGTAGAAGAACTGAGACGAATGTATGCAGAGCTGGGCGAGAAACTCAGACGATGTGAATCTACAACAGCCTCGCTGACTGCAACTTCCCCCCACCACAGTGAGTCAATGCCAGACTGTATGCCCCAGGTTATCTCAGAGAGACCAGTAGTTTTGAAGGACCTCTCCTACCTGCAACGCAAAGACTTCAAAGTACATGGTGGTCAGGTTGGAGATCAGAACTCTGATCTGAATTACAACAATATCATTAAACAAATTGACGAGGGAATAAAAGAGGGCTTCGCAGAGGCAGAGGTGGTCAGAGGTGTGTTGAGGATCATCAAACCAGGTGCCTTTAAGGATATGCTGGTAAACAAAGACTCAATTACAGTAGCTGAACTCAAAGGCTTCCTCAGGTCCCACCTCGGTGAAAAAGCAACAACTGAGATGTTCCAGGAATTGATGTGCGCCAGGCAATCAGACCAAGAATCACCCCAGCAGTTTCTGTATCGCATGATTGGGCTCAAGCAGAAACTACTTTTCCAGTCCCGACAGACCAGTACAGACATCTCATATGACCCTAAGACCATCCAGGAAGTTTTCCTCCATACTATCTATCAGGGTTTGGGGCCAAAACATGCTGACCTCCGACAGAGACTGAGGCCTTTAACTTCGAACAGCCAAGTCACAGATGAGGAAATTCTTTGCCAGGTAATGAAAATAATAAATGATGAGAACGAGCATCAGCGCAGACTTGGCCAACCCCTTCGACAAAAGACAACACAAGCACACAGTGCCAAAGTTGAGACAGGAGACTATCACAACAATGACCAGTCACTGTATACAGCGACAGGCAATAAAAATCTCCCGACAATGCAACAGCTCAGTGCCCAGGTGGAGACCCTGACACACATGGTGGCTTCTTTGATTGATCAGCGGACAGCAAACACTCAGGTGTCTCCCCCTCTGGCTATGCCAGTCCACATCCAGCCACACCCGTCCTCCCAATCACCCCCCTGTAGGTCTATCCAACCACAACTGAGACCACCCGCAGTCCAGACGAAAGGTAGAACAGCTCGTTGTCTGAAATGCACTGAGAAAAATTTACAGGAGTGCAACCACTGCTTCGTATGCGGAGAGGAAGGACACAGGGCAGTGGGATGTTTGAAACGAGTCAAGGTGCAGGGAAACGGGACTCGGTCTCTGGGGAGGGACACCCAGAGACCAGTGTGCAGTTTCAGTCCCAAGCAGTAGACCACACCCCCAATCCAATAACAAGACACCCAAAACAAAACAAACACCAAAAGCCACACACACTCACCTGCCAGAGTAAAATCACCTGCCAGGCACCCCTGGTTGGGAAGAAAAGTTTACTAAAATGCTTGGTTGGCGGTTACCCAGTAACAGTCCTGTTTGATTCAGGCTCGCAAGTGAGCATAGTTGACCAAGAATGGGCTGACACTCACATCCCCAATTATACAGTAAGACCCCTCTCTGAGCTCCTAGGGGGAGAACTTGACCTCTACGCAGTCACTGGCCATACCATCCCATACAGTGGATGGGTTGAGCTCACTGTCAATCTAACAGGGAATGATGACCCCGATCTCACCATACAGGCCCCTTTCCTAGTCAGCCAGTTGCCACTGGCCCAACCCCTGCTTGGAGCCAATGTTCTGATGGAGATCATCAGACGGAAAGAGTCTTCTGGCGACGCAGTCGCAACAATTGTCAGCCTTCTCCGCCGTGCGTTTGGAATAGAGGAAGAACAGGTGGAGGCCATGGTGAGTTTCATCCAGGTGCCACCTCAGACATGCTGTGACCCAGTTACAATAAGAGTGGGTAAAGACCATGCGTTCATTCCCCCTGGCAGGACAGTTCATGTGTGGTGTAGGGTGCCCCCGAGCTTTGATGCCTCTAACCCCCTTGTTCTATATGAACCTGCTGACGACAGTACCGCCCTAGGACAATTGAGCGTAGGAGGAGGCCTCTTGGAGATCGATAACTCTCGACGACCTTATGTTAAGGTGCCCATATCCAACCACTCAAAACATGAGATCACCGTACCAAAGAGAACAACTTTGGGGACCATCGAGCATGTCACCAAGGTTATCGAGACCAATGCACCAGAGCCACATCAGGCTGATTCCACACCAAGAAAGATGGCAACAGTCGAGGTTAGTAGTGTCATTTCTTCCAGCACCTCTCCACCTGAGCCCTGGCTTCCTCCTGTTGACATCAGTCACCTGAGCCCTGAACAACAACAGGTGGTGAAGGAGGTGCTCCAGGAGGAATGTGGAGCATTCTCCCGTAGCAGCGACGACATAGGATGTATCCCCTCCCTACAGATGGAGATCAGGACCAAGGATGACATTCCAGTTCAGAGGGCCTACGCATCCATCCCAAAACCACTCTACCGGGAAGTAAAGGAGTACATCCAGGAGCTGTTGGTCAAAGGATGGATCGTGAAGTCACAGTCACCTTATGCCGCTCCCGTCATCTGTGTGAGGAAGAAAGATGGTTCCTTACGTCTGTGTGTTGGCTATCGGCTCCTTAACCACAAAACTGTACCGGACCGTCACCCTCTTCCTAGAATCCAGGACCTCACTGACTCCCTGGGAGGATATTCCTGGTTTTCGATCTTGGATCAGGGCAAGGCGTACCATCAAGGTTTTATTGCCGAAGGATCAAGGTACCTGACTGCATTCACAACTCCATGGGGGCTCTACGAGTGGGTCCGGATCCCGTTCGGGTTGTCTAACGCACCAGCCGCTTTTCAAAGGAGCATGGAAGGAATGCTCGACACACTGAGGGACGAGTGCTGCATCCCTTACCTCGATGAGGTGTTGTGCTTCTCAAGGTCCTTTGATGAGCATGTGCAGGTATTACGCAGAGTCCTCCAGGCCTTACAACGCCACGGTGTAAAGCTGAAGCCAGAGAAGTGCGAGCTCTTCCGCAAAGAGGTACGATATGTTGGTCGGCTGGTGTCAGAAGAAGGAATAAGAATGGACCCCAAAGACCTTGAAGCAGTGCGTGTACTGGGACACAAGACACCACAGACAGTTGGGGACATCAGACAGTTGCTGGGGTTCCTGAGCTATTATCGAACATATGTGCAGGACTTCTCTCGGATAGCCAAGCCCTTGTATGACCTGCTCAAATCAAAGCCTGACACTCCTCAACTCAAGCCATCACAGGGAAAAACGAGAGGCCACCAGCCGTCCTCCCGAACCCCGGTAGAGTGGACTCTGCAACACCAGCAGATCCTGGAACAGCTTGTGGACCAGCTGACCAAACCCCCAGTGCTGGCCTACCCCAATTTCAACCACCCCTTCACACTCCACACAGATGCCTCCCAAAAAGGTCTTGGGGCAGTTCTTTACCAGAACCAGGATGGCAGGATGAGGGTGATCGGATATGGGTCACGCACACTAACACCAGCGGAACAGAATTATCACCTACACAGTGGGAAGCTTGAATTTCTGGCGTTGAAGTGGGCGGTATGTGATAAATTCCGGGACTATCTGTTCTATGCCCCTCATTTCACAGTCTTCACCGACAACAACCCTCTCACATATGTCCTGAGTACCGCCAAGCTAAATGCTGTGGGTCATCGGTGGGTGGGGCAGCTGGCCGATTTCCGGTTTGACATCAAATACCGGCCAGGTAAAGCCAACATCGATGCAGACACCTTATCACGCTGTCCCCAAGACATCAATACCTTCATGGCTGAGTGCACGGAAGCACTATCGGAGGAGGCAGTAAGTGCTGTATGGGAAGGAGGCCGGAGAGCGCAACAGGGAGATGTAGCCTGGGTGGCAGCCCTCAACCTAACATCCCATGATCAAACCCAAGTTGAGCCTCTGCAGGCAATCAGCCACGAGGAGCTGGTGAGGGAACAAAGAAAAGACCCCGCCATTGGGAAAGTTATGGAAATGAAGGGAAAAGGCACACCACTACTAGAAGAAGACAGAGAGAAAGTGAACGCACACACGAGAAGGCTGTTAAGAGAGTGGGGCAGATTACACATAGAGGATAATCTCCTCTACAGGAAGAGCGCAGGTCGACGACAACTGGTCCTGCCTGCCACTTACAAGCAAACTGTACTCACCCAGCTACATAACAACATGAGTCACGTTGGTGTTGAGAAGGTCCTGAGCCTAGTGAGGGAGCGATTCTATTGGCCGTTCATGAAAAAAGAGATAGAAGAGTATGTAACCAGAAAGTGCCCTTGCATTAAACAGAAGAAGCCAGCTACGCATGAAAGAGCACCAATGGGAAGTATTACATCGAATTCACCCCTCGAGCTAGTGTGTATCGATTTCCTTCACCTGGAGGCTTGCAGAGGAGGATGTGAGTACATCCTGGTAGTGGTTGACCACTTCACCAGATTCGCCCAAGCCTATCCTACTAGGAACAAAGCTGGAAAAACAGCTGCTGATCGGCTTTTCAATGATTTCATTCCCAGATTTGGATACCCAGCCAAACTCCACCATGACCAGGGTAGAGAGTTTGAGAACGACCTCTTCAAAACTCTCAGACAGTTAGCGGGTGTTGCCCACTCGAGGACCTCTCCATACCATCCCCAGGGCAACCCTGCAGAGAGGTTCAATCGCACACTACTGCAGATGCTCCGGACCCTGGGAGAGAAAGAGAAGGAGAATTGGAGGGACCACCTGCCACATGTACTCCATGCATACAATTGTACGAGGCACGAGGCTACAGGTTTCTCCCCATACTATTTATTGTATGGCCGACATCCTCGCCTTCCCGTTGATCTCCTCTTTGGCCTCATAATGGATGAGGGAGTTGAAATCAGTGGACCAAGGGGATATGCGGAGAAATGGGCAGGAAAAATGACTGAGGCCTATCGAATAGCAAACGCAAACAGCCAACAGTCCAGCTCGAAAGGGAAGACATACTACGATAAAAGGAGCAAAGGAGTCATTCTTCAGCCTGGGGACAGAGTCCTGGTACGCAATCTCAGTGAACGAGGGGGCCCTGGGAAGCTTAGACCATACTGGGAGCAACTAATCTACATCGTGAGAGAACAGGTGGGAGATAACCCTGTCTACAAAGTAAGCCCTGAGGTGGGGGGCCGACCAGTTCGCACTCTGCACAGGAACCTCCTGTTACAAGTGAACAGCCTACCTGTGGAGTCTTCTCAGAACCCACTCATCACAGTTGAGTCAGGAAAGAGAACTAAAAAAACCTCAAGCGCTCCAAAACCGACAGGGGAGAGACAGAGCCTCGACGTAAGTGACTCTGAGGAAGAGGAATGTGCGCCTCGATACTGGTTGCGAATACCAGCGGAGAAACCAAGAGCTGAGAGTCACTTACCTGGCCTGAATGTTATGCTTGACTCCCAAAACAGATCCAAACAGACTGAAACCCATCAGGGAGAAGTAAATCATGCAGAGCCTGAACAGGAAGGAGAAGATGTCAGAGGTGAGGAACAGGGGGTATCCAGTGGGGATGAAGAAGACACGGGGCAGCTACCACCTACAACCGTTCAAGAGGAACCGCACACTGTCCATCAAGAGGACAATGTTCCCACACTGCAACCTGAGCATCAGGTTCCCCTGAGACAGTCCACCAGAGAAAGACGGCCAGGTTATGTGTTCACTTACCCATCCCTGGGTCAACCAGCTTATCAGTCTCGTCCCACTGTGGGCACAGTTGGAATCCAGCCAGTACAGTGTTCCTACCAGTGTCTCTGTCCACCATACTTCCACCCCTTCCAACCCCCATCCATCACTCCATACCAATACTTGCCTGTCCTGTACCCAGCCCATTGTTAACAGACACCATTTAAACCAGTTGCATACTTTCCATACTCACATTCTGAGATTTGAAACACACACATCATAGATTTCTCTAAAGTTACATTGAAAGTTGGGATGTGTTTGGGAAAAAAAAAGGAGAGAAGTTTATGTAATGTTCAGAGTGAAATAATTTAGAATACCTTGTGTCAGGAGCCACTTTTATTTGTTGGGGAGTGTGTGATACACCCTAATGGAAGAGCACATAGTCACTTTTTGTTTGTTTACAGTCGAAGTCGGATGTTGATATGAGAACATGATTTTACACAGTATTTTATTATTGTTCGTAGCAACCAGCTCAAGGTTAAATATAATTCTTACATCTTATTGTGAAGGACAATCTTCATGGGGGGTAAAGAATAAAAAAAGAAAAGAAAGCGGAACTGAAGTCACCGGGGCGGCTTAAGGTGAGCGACTCCTCCCTCTTCCCTCAGACAGATTTTGTGAGGAAAAGATGGTGGTCCGCTCCTTCACTCACTGACTTTTAATCCTGTTTTCCAGGTTCGTACCCGGTTGAAAATAAGACCAATTCCTCCTGAAATGTGTGATAATGTATTGTAGCTGAGATGGGTTTATTTCTGATATGTTTCCGACATGTGTATGTGAGTTTAACAGCGCATTTATAAGCGCGAGACGCGGATTTTCGGCGCGAACGGCTAATTAGTATATGTGTATGTGTGATGCTGTGCGCTAGGCTCTTCACTCCCCGGTGTGTTTGTATTTCAGTTTTTTAGATATCCTGACATGTTATGACTGATGATTAATGTTAAAAGAAGATAGGTTGACTGTTTATGACAAAAAGGGGAATTATTCCTAAAGTTATATGAGCTGTTATGTGTCCGGGTTGTGGGTAAAGATACAGTATATATTGAGCAGTTTTCCCTATGTGTATTATGTTTTGTAGTTTTGGCTCTAAAGTAATTTAAATACTAATCCTAAGCTAAAGAGGGTGGGTTGTGATTTACTGTATTACATGGATACATTAGTGGATTTCTCTAGTTAACCAAAACAAAAGTATAGTTATAGTTAGATAAGCTAACATGATAAAAGTTAAACCTGATCCGTTCATGATATGTGATGGCACTCAAAAGAAAGTGTGTGCAAGAGGTTTAAACTAACAAATGAGAATTGAAACCGAAACATGTTTACAGTAGGGGATGTTTACTGTTTATTGATATTGCTGTTGTTGTTATAATAAAGAGACAGATTTTGTGAGGAAAAGATGGTGGTCCGCTCCTTCACTCACTGACTTTTAATCCTGTTTTCCAGAGAGAGAGAGTTGAGAGCGGTGAACCAGCAAAACTTCTTTTTGTTACTACAGTTTTACACTTTTAAACTTGTAACATATACAGCAGCGCAGATCTGCCGACCTTGTTTGGTTTTGTTTTTTTCATTTAATAAAACATATTTGTTCACGTTGTCCGTTACAAGAGGGACACAGGACACTTTTATTTTCCACAGGTTACAGCGCCCGCACGTGCCAATTAGCGTTCCGACCTGTGCGTCAAGTAAAGAGGCTGCGAGGATGTTCTGGCTGCTGTTTTGTCACGTTACTTATCAGCTACTTTTCAATAAATCTTGTGGAATTGTTGTATTTTGAAGGGAAACATGAGGTTTAAAAGATATATTTAAAAAAATATATATATATTAAAATAAATCAACGTCATCTAGCGGGCCAGATATAATTGATGGTGGGCCAGTTCTGGCCCGCGGGCCGCTAATTGCCAACCCCTGCCTTATAGGTTGTTTCTGGCCACCTTTGAGGGGGATCATTCAGACATATACTGTGCATCTCAGTGGGACAAACAGTGCATGCAGCACCTGGTTGCTTGGCAACCTCAAGCTTGCATTTGACTAACTTTTTTGAAGTCTGTGTATGATATCAGACTATGAAGACTACATTTTCAATGTCGTCCATTTTATCCTTGTCTCTCGCAGACACAAACACAGACAAATAGATAGACAGACAGACACACCACACACAGACAGACAGACAGGGCAGACACACACACACACACACGCACACACAGAACAAGCACACATGCGCACACACACACACACACACACAACAACAATAAATATCAAAATAAGAGTCCCTTCAAAATAAAAGCCTATTAAAAAGGCAATGATGACACAGCTTGTTGTATTAATATTCAGATTGCTGAGCAGTAATTAATGTATAGGGGCAACGGGGCCAGAGTCGGGCACACTCAAAATTTCTATTATATTAGTATTATTATTCATTTATTCTTTGGGTCTGGTACATATCACATACTCTGGTTTTGTTGATCTTTATATACCATAGGCTTATAAAAAGAGCAAGTGGAAGTACGAGTGATGGGAGTGAAAGAAGAGGAGGAGAAGAGAGGAGGAAGAGAAGAGGAAGACCAGGAGCAGGAGGTGGGAAAAGGAGGAGGAGTGAGAGGAGGAGTCTGTTTGTTGACATCGGACGAAAGCGAAAAACAGATGAGTGAAGCCTGGTGACAACAACTCCATTTCTCGCCCTCTTCGAGACGCACAGCCTTGGCGAAAGCTAAGGTAAAGCAGTGCGTGGTGAGCCGTGCACTCAGCCGCTGGCTCCGTCTGTTGACTGCATCTCCACACACAGCTCCGACCTAGCGCTAGTCCCGCTGGCTAAGTGAGCTAACACCATAGCATAGAAAGTCATCCAGCTAGCCGCGGGCTAACGCAGACGCTGGGATGCAGCGGTGACACTATGTCGGCGAGACCTCACTCAGAATAACAAGCGTTGCTCTGTGGTGTTTGGGCTTGTGGTGAGCGAGTGTGCTAACAGTGGTTGTGTGTTTGTCAGTAGCTATCTAGCGTCAGTGTTGTTAAAGTAAATTATTCCACAGTCTAGCCAGCTAGCTAGCTAGCTAGCCACCTTAGTAACAGTCTGCTGTTTGTCCATCAGGATTTCTTCCTGTGTTTACTGAACTAACAAACTAACAGCACCAACTCAGAGACAGGGCAGGCTGAGGGAGTAGGTTCAGTTTATCGGCACGGTTCGTTTGTCTTTAAATAAATAACATAAATCTCTCCGTAATGTTCAAACAAGTTGTTATAAAGTAGTTGCTAACAGTACAGCCATAGGCATGGCGGCTAACTTGGCCAAGTATGGACAGGTCTGAGCTTATTATGACAGTAATATGCCAAGCAGACAAAATAAACAGTAAGCGTTTGTGGAAGATAACCCACCGTAATGTTTGTAATATGTCTGTTGTACGACTTTATTTTGGGCCAAATGTCATTGCTGTAATTGCAACGTGTGTTAATCTGTTAAAGGGCACCACATATTTATTTAATGTAAGCCTAAATGAACCGGAAACAATCCTGTTTGGCTGCATTCAATGACAGACAAAGCCTACTGTAATAATTACAGTGATATTACATGTGCACTATTTGTATTCACATTTGATCTTTTAAAGGGACATATTATGAAAAGCCACACTGTCTTTAAAACACGCTGTTCCGATTTTGAGCCCCTTGTGACAACACTAACAGGCTCATGAACATATTCCAGAACCAGAACCATGTTTTTCTCTATGCTCAAGCTCACCTGTTGTCATGGTAGCCTGACATCAAACTCAGGAATTTTGACCGAAGAACTTCACAGAGGACAGCTGGGAACTGTGTGAACTTGTGGAAAAGGGGTATAATATGACTCCTTTTAATTATCACATTGTAAATGATCATGATTGAGCTCTTGTTTGTGTACTCTGTTCAGTGCACACCTGTGAGGTCCCCTGCACTGCCCTGGCTTTGATCTGACCGGAGAAAAAGAGGCAAACATGGCAGCCAAAGCAGGAGACAACCCCGACAGCCTCATGACCCTGGCGACAGTCTTCTGCCTAAGGAACCTCAGGAAGACCATGTGCTACCAGGGGTTCAGGAACAAGCTGTGCCTGCGCTCGGACATCTTCCTGCCCAGTGAAATCTGTGACAAGCTAGTCAACACGTGAGTGACGCGTCGATCGATGACCGATTTTCAGTCTGTCAGATATTACTGATTCCATGGCTGGATGAGGCTTTTGATGAACTTTGTCTGCTTGCTTCGAGCAGATATATGGAGTTGGTCCACACAGACGGCAACTTTGAACCAGAGGAGAGCTTCTTCCAACTATTCTCAGACCCTCGAAGCACCAGATTGACAAGGGTACAGCTGAGAGAAGACTTTGTACGTGACAGAGATCTGGAGGCCATTCGAAAACAGGTAGGTCAAGTTAGCCAGAGAGCAGCTTTTCAGAATAAGCTGATGACATATTTAAAATAACATTTTCACTTTCCAGTCCACTGCAACTGGAAAACTAAGACTACTATTACTTTTTGTTCTGTCAGCCTTATCTTTGTGCTTTTGGCCATCATTCCCATCTCTCTCAATGAGAGCCGTACGAAGGGTGTGTATGAAGCAACATAACACAAGCTATCGTATCATCTAAACCTTGTATGCATCATTAGATGTTGGAAAACAACCAACTTCCTGGTTCAATTTTGATGGACCTCACTCACTCACACAGGTTTAGACAGCAGTGAACAGTTAAAAGGGACAGTCAATTGACCTTTCTGGCAATAATTAAGCTAGTAAATATATATTACATAACACCCTCCAGGATGTCCATTATCAGGAATTAATGGATGGCGGGGAGGAAGGTCACCTACCATATAAGAAAATCAGACCATTCATTTATATTTTTACAAGAATGTATAAATTAATATGTTCCATGGTAACACATGAGTGTGACAGGCTTGCTGCCACTGTGGGTTCTCCGCACAGACCAGTCAGAGATCAAAGCTTGTTTATGAGGGATTCTTTTATTGACATAAGAATCAGTCAATCACTGCAGCCGTTCGCAGGCCTCTGGCTGCCGTCTGCCGCGTTTCCGTCTGTCCGTCCTGCTTCTTCATCTGGTCCAGCACGCTACTGAGTTGGGAAAAGAGGGCGAGAGTGATTAACCAGTTGGGCACCGGTGTGCCAATCACTCTCACCTGCCGCTGCTCTCCTGAGCCCTCCCTACACCTCTCTCCTGCAGCTGATGCACCACGCCCCCGTCCACATGCCTCCACCGTCTGGCCTCCCTCTCGGACAGCTTGCGGCTGATGTACAGCACTGGGCGGTCGACGCCCCGCACCTGCTGGGACAGAACGGCCCCCAGCCCTCTGCCCGACGCATCAGTCTGCAGGACAAAAGGGAGAGAGAAGTTAGGTGTGTGGAGAAGGCCCACAGAGGGCCTGCTTTACCCTCTCAAGCGACACCTGGCACTGCTCCGTCCACTGGACCGGATCTGAGACACCCTTTCGGGTGAGGTCGGTTAAGGGGCTGGTCAGCTCTGCAAAGTTGGGGATAAATCGCCGGTAATAGCCGGCCAGCCCCAAAAACCGCCGCACCTCTTTTTTTGTCTTGGGCCTTAGGCAGGCTGCAATCGCTGCTGTCTTATCTACCTATGGACGCACCTGCCCGCCGCCCAAGTGGTACCCCAGATACCGTACCTCCCTCCGTCCAACTGCACACTTCTTCGGTTTGGCCGTGAGCCCCGCCTGCCTCAGTGACTCGAGCACCGCGGGCACCTGCCGCACATGCTCCGCCCAGGTGTTCCTGTGGATGATGACGTCATCCAGGTAGGTGGCAGCATATGCAGCATGCGGCCGCAGCACCCGGTCCATGAGGCGTTGAAATGTGGCTGGGGCCCCGAACAACCCGAACGGAAGTGTGACAATTGGTACAAACCGTACGGAGTGGAGAAGGCCGTTTTCTCCTTGGACTCTGGAGACAGGGGAATCTGCAAGTAGCCTTGGTCAAATCCAGCGTCGTAAAAAAGCAGGCAGTGCCCAAGCGATCCAGGAGTTTGTCGACCCGGGGCATCGGATAGGCATCAAACTGTGAAATATCATTCACCTTGCGATAGTCCACACAGAACCGGATTGACCCATCTTTCTTGACTACAAGAACTATGGGGCTACACCAGGCACTGTGGGACTCTTCTATTACACCCATCTTCAACATGGCTTCCAATTCAGCCTGAATCACTTTTCTCTTATGCTTAGGTAGCCGATAGGGCCGTGAACGCACTGTCACGCCCGGGTGAGTCTCAACATGGTGTTGAATAAGGCTTGTGCGCCCTGGTAGGGGGGGAACACATCAGCGAAACGCTGCTGCAACCTGGCAATGTCTGCTCTCTGGGACGGTGAGAGATGTTTTTTACAAACGAGCGAGGCAGGATCGGTCGATTTTGGTACCTCCGGCCCCAACTCATCTCTCTCTGCGATTGCCGTCACCAGGGAGACTGACTCAGCCTCTCTCCAAGCTTTAAGGAGGTTGAGGTGATAAATCTGTCTCGCCCCTCCCCTCTGTTGTACAGCCGCTGCTAACGTTCCTGGGCCCGGAGCAAATTCTCGCGTGATAACTGTCCTAGTGTGTGGAGTTTTGCTCTCAGGTCCAGGACGTACTGAACTTCGTTCTTACTTCGGCTCGGACCTTCTTCCCAGCTTTCCTTAACCAGGTCCAAAACCCAGCGTAGTCGAATAGACTTGATGCCCAATAATCCGTACAGTTCTCTCAGTGTTCGTGACATAAATTGGGTGCCTTGGTCAGTCAGGATCTCTTTTGGGATCCCAACTCGGGAGATAACTTGAAACAGTGCCTGCGCCACACTCTTTGCAGAGATGGTGCGCAGCGGCACTGCCTCTGGATATCGCGTTGCGTAATCCACAAGGACTAACACAAAGCGATATCCACGTGCGCTCTGGTGAAATGCCCCGATGAGGTCCATCCCAATGCGTTCAAATGGGACCTCGATCAGCGGTAATGGGCGCAACGGCACTCTCGGGATGGCCGGTTGGTTAACTAACTGGCATTCGGGATAAGACGCACACCAGCGGCACACGTCTGCCCAAATGCCTGGCCAATAGAATCGAGCCATTATCCGGTTTAGTGTTTTATCATATCCCATGTGTCCAGCCATTGGGTTATAATGAGCCGCCTGGAAAACCATTTCCCGACGGCTTTTCGGGACCAACAATTGGGTTATTATATCATCTGTTTGAGTGTCACGACTCACTCTATATAACCTGTCCCTGCTCAATGAAAAATGTGGATACGTTAGCGCTGCGTCAGGGCGCACCATGTGACCATCAATTTGTATCACTTGGTCAAAGGCAAAGTGTACAGTATTGTCACGAGACTGCTCGAGTGGAAAATCTTCCATGGAGTCAAACACGGGAACCTGCGGCGCCTCCTGAGAAGGCACCGCTGGCTCCCCCTCCCCGTCTGCAGTGTCGGACAACCTCGCGTCACCGCTGAGCACAGCGCACATATCCCATGTCCCTGTCGGTCGCCACACACTGCCCCACTAACCTATCAAACCCAGTCCAATCTGTGCCCAAGATCAGAGGATGCGCCAGGCGGGAACTAACCGCAGCCTTCACACAATGCCCCTGGTCGAATTAGGTTCTGGTGAACTATAGACTGCATGCAGCCCGAGTCCACCATTGCCTGATGTGTACCCCCCTGAATCCTTACCGGAACGCTGTACATCTCTCCTGGATCGGGGGAGGGCGCCAGAGGACCGACAACCCGGATCACCTGCCCGACCTCCATTAGCGGACACTCGCGTCGGAAGTGCCCGGGCTGCACGCACCTCCAGCACTCCTGCCCTGCCGCCTGAGGGACCCTCTGTGGGCTAAGAGCAGCGCCCGTAGCGGCTGGACCCTGTGGCGGAAGAGAGAAAGAGGGGCTATTAATGCGAGAAGAAGGGGAGGGGCGGGTGTGTGGTGCGGGGGAACCGGGTGCTGGCGCGGGTCTCCTGCGAGGTGCCGGGCTGGGACGGCCGGAGGGTGCTGGCCGCGCCTCTGATGCCTGGCCCCGGTAATGGACGGCCAGATGGTCCTCTGCGAGGGCGACGGCGGCCGCCAGGTCGTCGGGGCGGTGACCACGCACCCACTAGAGGGTGCCGGCCGGCAGCCCCTCCACGAACTGCTCCAGCGCGATTTTCCCCATGAGCTGTCTCTCGCCTGTGGTTTCCCCCGGTTGCAGCCATCTATATGCCGCGTCCCTCAGCTGCTGGGCATAGGTGAACGGGCGGTCGGAGGGGCCCAGCTTGGTCCCCCGAAACTTCCGGCGGTGGTCCTCAGCCGAATATCACAGCCGGTCAAGGACAGCCCTCTTCACGGCCTGGTACTGCCCCCGAAAGGAGGCAGGCAGGCCGAGCGCCGCTGTCTGTGAGTCCCCGGCTAAAAGCGGAAGCAGCCGCACGGCCCACTCTGCCTCCGGCCAGCCACATGCCGACGCTGTCGCCTCGAACATTTCGAGGTACGATTGCGGGTCATCATTCCCGGTCATTCGTTGAAGGGCCATACCGGAGAGCGAGGGACCCGGTGGCGCTGCCCCTGCCCGGACCAACATCGCCTCCAGCAGCTGCGTCTGCCTCTCAGCCTGCTGCGCTCATCTCTGCCACCATTTGGGCCAGCCTGGCTGCACCTGCTGTGGTTCTGACATTGCCTCTGTGCTGTGTTGGTTAGGCGCCAAAATGTGACAGGCTTGCTGCCACTGTGGGTTCTCCGCACAGACCAGTCAGAGATCAAAGCTTGTTTATGAGGGATTCTTTTATTGACATAAGAATCAGTCAATCACTGCAGCCGTTCGCAGGCCTCTGGCTGCCGTCTGCCACGTTTCCGTCTATCCGTCCTGCTTCCTCATCTGGTCCAGCACGCTACTGAGTTGGGAAAAGAGGGCGAGAGTGATTAGCCAGTTGGGCACCGGTGTGCCAATCACTCTCACCTGGCGCTGCTCTCCTGAGCCCTCCCCACACCTCTCTCCTGCAGCTGATGCACCACGCCCCCGTCCACAATGAGGCTTTGACTAAAGCAAAGGACAGTCACTACTTTCCCATAAGGTTCGTATGCAATGTCACTCAGTACCAAGATTAGCCTGAAGTGAGTTGAATTTTGAAGGGGATGTGAGATGATCGCTTTATTCAAAGTTCAGAGGGACAGTGAACTTTCTGCAGCTTGTGTGTCACAGTCTCCATCTTGTGGCGATGAGGCACTCAATATTGTAAACATGTTCACCTATTTTTCATATCATTTATTTTAGTGCATTCATTTAGAGCCATGAACACACAGCTTCACTGACACTCATTAGTCAGTGATCTTTATCAGGAGTTAATGGACAGGCTGCAGCTGCAGCATCATCACTGTGGTATAAATCACTTTACTGTCTGCTTTCCTTCTTTCACTGACCAAGTTGAGGAGTGGCTCTTAACCTTTTTAAACTCTACCTATGTCTCTTTGGATCTGAAGCTGATTCTCATCAGAATGTGTAAGAGTTACTCAGCTGTTCTGGTTGGTTTGCAGAAAGTTTAAAGTACTTCTACTCACAGAGATGACAGTGATGTAGCTGTTCTAAAAAACTAAACAATATATTCTGTTCTTATTTGAAACGTATTTCAAATTTGGTTTTAAGAAGAACTCCTATTTGATCAGTTTTTATCCTCTTAAACATTTGTCTGAAAAGATTAATCGAAGGTTCAAACAAATGAGGAAAGGTTCTTTTCCAAATTTTAATATTTAAACTTCAGAACAGCCGACATGTCTACGTTCATAAAACAAGCCTTTGGTCTTCCCTCCTGATTGTGAAACGTTTGAAGTATTGGTTGGATACCCAACACTCCACCTCACAGCAACGTAGGATTCTTTTTTGCTATGCCATCAAGACCTGAGAACTGGGAGGAGCTGCTGTCTGGTTTCATGTTACAAGTAATTACCACTTAAAGAAATTGTGCCAAGTGACAATAAAGAAACTTTAGTGATAGAGCCACTCCAGCCTCCACTGTGACGCTCTAGAAAACTGGAGGATTGTTTTATTTGGTTGATGTAGTTCTGTCATCATACGACCTGGTCACTGGAGATAATAAATATAAATGTTATAGCAGTGAAGTTTTAATCAAAAATGAATTCTATGGAACTTTTGTTAATCCAGGTACTGTGTGAATGCCTTTTAATTCTCATAATGGTGGGACCTCTACAGTAAACAGAGATAGGATGTGAAATACACAATGTGTCTCCAGACATCCAATGAGGTACTTGAGTTACTAAAGTAAGTAAAAAAGTAGTCTGGCCCTTTTTGAATAATCTGCTACCACAAGAGACTGTGTGTGTGTGTGTGTGCGTGTTTGCGTGCGTGCGTGCGTGCGTGGTTTGTAACCCACTCATTCATTATTGCAGCAAACGTAGGTCAGCATGGTCAAACTAGCTTTATCTTCAGTGCTTTACTTTGTGTTTCTCCAGGACTTGATCGAGCTCCACCTTACCTACTGCAACAGTCTGTCCTCCCGCAGCTTGAAAACTCTGACCTGCTTCCGCGAGACCCTGGTGTCTCTCTGCCTGTTCGGCTGTAGCCACATCTTTTACCGGAAGGGCGGCGCCCCGCTCGCCTGCAACGAAGACACCGACGAGGAGGAGGACGAGAGCCCCGCTTCTAGGCAAGCGTTAGAGACGGACTTTAACTTCCAGGGCTTCAACCGCCTCAGGCTGCTTAACTTAGGTGGCCTGCCCGACGAGGTGGACGCCGAGACTCTACTCAAACCCCTCAAGTCACTCACCTCACTAGATCTATCTAATGTACAGTTAATGGGAACAGCTTTTCTCACCCAGTGGAAAGATAGACTGGCGTCTCTTGTTCTCTACAATGTGGACCTGTCAGACGAGTTGGTCAATACAGTGGTGGAGATTGTTAATCTCAGGTAAGCTTTTATAAATAACTTGCCATTATGCTTTGAACACACTCTGGTGTAGTCCTTGTATATATTTCCAGTTGATCATATCAATGCTTTATGTTTATAACACAAATGTTTCTGACGTGAAAACTACATTTGTTCTGTGTAGCTTCATCTCACACATCCAGGTTCAGATCATTCACTGGACTGAAGTTGTGGAGTTGTACTGAGAAGCTGCTGCCCTTTGTAGCTGCTTAACAGTTAAACCGAGTTTGTCCTTGTTCGCTAAAGGACTGCATCGAGGTTTGACTGTTTTAAAAATGTAAAACTCTGCACCACTGTAATGTGTATGTAGGCAACTTATTGAACAGCACTTTATGCAACTCGGATGAGCTGCAGCTGTGTTCATAGATCATGCTTCATTAAAACAGATTCCTCTCTGTAGGTGGAGGAGTTTCTGTTGGACCTGTCTTTCACAGCAGTCCAAACCAAGCATGTATATATTACACACCACAGAGTGAAGGATAACGCGCATGCAGTACAGTATTACCATCATACAAAGTATCATACTACAGTCCTGTAGTAGTGGTATTGATCAGTTTTCGTATAAGTGAGGACCAGTTTGTTTGTTTGTTTGTTTGTTAATGTGTGCGCATGGTGGTGACAGTAGTGTCATAATATTCCTCTGATCTACATGGTCGTGGCTAGAAATGCAGCAATGCACCAAAACAGGCAGCAAAGAAGAAGACTGCTTTGCTAGTGGACAAAGATGACATCTTTTAACTTTCTCAGACCTCAAGATCATGTCAAATCATCTCTTTCCTGTTTTTTTTTAAATATGTTTGTAAGAGTCAGTCCAACATGTAGCTTAAAGCTTTGCACTAAATATAAATTCTGAGTTAAGATTGAAAGTGAAAGTTCAAAACAAAAACAAGTAATTTAGAGGGTAGATTTGCAGTCCTGGAAATGCTGGAAAATCAATTTAAATGACCAGGTGTCCTGAAAACTTTAATAGTATTTCAGCTCCTCATTTAGGTTGTCTTGATAAAATTAGGTGCATATTTTGTCTGAACTGTTGGTGGGATAATATACCTTCTTGTAAATTGTGACTTTCCTGGAAAATGATCATTTCTAACATTTGTAACTGACAAAACTGAATGATGTCCTAATGCTCCCTTTTATAATCTCTTTATATGCCCACTAATGATCAATATTGTTTCAGTGTCATTGATAAAACTCTGTCACATTCTTCAGACATCTCGACATCTCGCGGGAGAGCAGGAGAACTTCGAAATTCAAGATGACCAGGAAGATCCTGACAGCCATCGTACAGCGTCTGGTTAATCTGGTGTCACTGGACATCTCGGGTCACGTCATGCTGGACAACTGCACAGTCCCACACTTTGAAGAAGCTATGGGTCGGCCGAGGTGAGTAACCCCTCTAGTGTACACTGGACTGAAAAAGTTTAATCCAGAGTTTTTGGAAATTGTTTCTTTCTTTCTTTCTTTCTTTCTTTCTTTCTTTCTTTCTTTCTTTCTTTCTTTCTTTCTTTCTTTCTTTCTTTCTTTCTTTCTTTCTTTCTTTCTTTCTTTCTTTCTTTCTTTCTTTCTTTCTTTCTTTCTTTCTTTCTTTCTTTCTTTCTTTCTTTCTTTCTTTCTTTCTTTCTTTCTTTCTTTCCAGCATTGAGCCATGCAAGAGCAGCATCTATCCTTTCCAGGAGTTGAAGAGGCCACTGCAGTTTCTTGGCTTACATGACACCACCCTCTGTAATGTGACACATATCCCTGCGTATAAGGTATGGTGATGTAATGCATGTTCCGTTTTCTTTTGGCTCCCAATTGTTATATTGGACATTCTTGTCATAAAACCATGTGGTGTGTGATGTTCAGATGTTCTAATCAGTTACTTACTGATCCAGATGTTGCTGGTTTTCTTATCTAAAGCCATGACCTTCAGTGTCACCGATATGAGCTGGAGAAATGAAAATAAAATGAAAAAACACTAAAGTGTGCCCAGAGTAAGAGATTTTAATTTCCAGGTGATACTACAAAGTATAGTCCGTCTAGATGGATCTGGATTAGTTTAAAAATTCAATATATTGGTGTAACAATATGATATCAGCCTTAGCATATTTTATTTCTGTTCTGTTGATCTATTCTTCTCCCTTCCATTGCTATATTCTTAGTTTGTGACTCCACTACAGTATCTTTGCTTATAGCAGCAGGGGAGTGTTGGTATTTCATATATATATTTCATCTATAGCACAGGAGCTCGGACTGCCAGAGGTGCTGAGGCCTTTAGCAGTTGGCAGCAGTTAAATGACAGAGGGTGGTGTGTGTGATGTGTGTGTGTGTCTATATATATATATATATATATATATATATATATATATATATATATATATATATATATATATCAGTGGCGGCTGGCGTTTGTAAAAGTGAGGGAGGAAGGAATGTTTGGTTTGCGTAATGAAGGCCACGCACCCATGCGACCGCACCTGCTGGATCTTTACGCACGGGTTGAGTCGAGAATAGTTTTTTTTCCTGAATAATTCAATAACATCATTTCCACGGTGTCAAACAACTGGCAACAGTCAACAAGTAAAAGAACAACAGTAACATTATTTCACAACTATTTATATATAGTTGAATATATAGTCATAAGTCATTCAATACACTTCAAGCTTGCCATATGCCGTTCTCATCTGATCTGACTCGACTGCCGAAGTGCTACTAGCAACTGAAGTTTGATAAGATAACCCCTCCCCCCAAGCAGCTAAAGACGTTGCTTATTGGTTCATCGTGCTATAGCACTGCAGCCTATTGGTTCATATTTTGTGACACTTGTCAGATCTCTTCGCTAGTCCCACCCGCCCAAAGGAGGTTTTTCCTCCTCTCGCAATAGAAGGCTATGGCAGCCACAAGCCGCCAGTGCCGGAGACTATTTGAATGGGAGTGAATGGAAGCCCAGAGGAGGAAGATTCTCCGTCTGCCTCCTTTCGGCTCCTATTCAATCCAATTCGTGTGCAGTATTTTCTAATAGCGATAGGGGGTGCTCATGTAATTTTACCCAGATAAATTAATACAATGTACATGTTATATATGTATTTTGGCATTAAAATAGTAATATTCAAGGACAGCAATTAATTAAATTGGTCAAGACAATTTCAACTTTTTATTCTTAAAATTTTTAAGGAGGATCTTCCTCCCTCTCCTCACTGAAGGAGCCACCTCTGATATATATGTATGTATGTATGTATGTATGTATGTATGTATGTATGTATGTATGTATGTATGTATGTATGTATGTATGTATGTATGTATGTATGTATGTATGTATGTATGTATGTATGTATGTATGTATGTATGTATGTATGTATGTATGTATGTATGTATGTATGTATGTATGTATGTGACTCGCCATAAAGGCGTTGCGTGAATGCGTATCTTTAACATAGGCATCAAAATTGAAAGCATGGTGGAAAGTGCTGGCAGCACGCAGGACATGTTCCACCCCATTAAAAGGATAAAATCCGAGGTCTGGGCGTATTTTAGGTTTCTTAAGAATAGAGGGACAGCTGGTGGAGGACAATTATCCTGTCTGCAAAGCATGCAAGAAAAAAAGTTGCTGCAAAATGCAGTAACATTTCTACTGGCCTACTCCATGCGTGTTTTTTGGACATTTGTACAGCAATTAAGAATATTGCGATAATATCCTTAACCATGAAAATTTGGTCACTATAATCGAGATGTCCAATTTTCCATATCGTTGCATTCCTACTATATACTAATGCATGTGCAATCATTCAATATATGATGATCTATTGGCCTGGCTCTGCTCTTACATCTCTTACATCTACAAAGTTCCCCTCTGACTCTTGGGTTTAGAGTCTGTTTATCAATAACTGTCTGGTTCTGCAACCTTTACCTTTTTAGTAAATTCTTAAATTAGCCAATGTACATGATACTACTACTACTAATAATAATAATATAACGGGTTACTCCCCACGAAATGAATTGTACAATGTTAACAGGTTAATTCAGCCAGATGAATTTTTTTTTTTTTTTAATGGGTCATGTGTGCATATTAATGCTTGTAAACAGGTTTTGTTTTGTGGGCTAAATCTGTCTTTCTGGCTCTTTTCAGGTGACTGGATCCAAGAATGAGGACCAAGTCCTGAATGCAATTGAGGCTTACACAGAGTTCCGTCCTGAGCTGGCCCACAGAGCCATCAATCAGCTGTTCGACATCGCCAGGATACAACACTGCAGCCAACTGCTCCGAGCTTTGCAAGTATGATGAGTTAAAGTGGGGTTGTGCTTTGAAGGAGATAACACCAGTGACTTCTAATCACGTCTTTGTCCAGTGATTCTGCATGTTCTGCCTGTACCTCAGACATCTCCAATAATTTTCTGTCCTTTCAGCTTGTCATAGCAGCATTAAAGTGCCATAAATATGATAAGAGCATCCAGGTGACAGGCAGCGCTGCTCTCTTCTACCTGACCAATACGGAGTACCGCAGTGACCAGAGTGTACGGTTGCGCAGAGAGGTCATTCAAGTGGTACTAAATGGAATGGAACAGTACCAGGAGGTCACTGTAAGTCTACTCTGTGGACTCTCTTTATGTGGCTCTATTTATGGAATACTGCAGAAATTAATATTACATATTAATAATTATGTTTCCATGTTTTCAGTAGTGCATAATCACCTTAAAGTAGGAGTGGTTATGTTTCTGTCATCTTAGAATAAACTTGTTATATAAACAGCACGGCTCCTCTTCAATGAGAGTCCACCATGTTGAACCACCATCTTTCTACAGTAGCCCAGGACAGACAAACTAAACACTGGCTCTACATTTACACGCAGCACCTCTCCTTTATTCTAGGAAGGAGAGAGTGAGGTGATACGGTTGCAATCAGCAGCTACACCACTGGATGCCACTAAATTATACACACTGGTCTTTTAAGAAATGGCAGTTATTGTTTTTTACGTCTAGAAAAAATTTGACCAATTTGTAGAGCTTACTTTTCTTTTTTTCTTTTACCATCAACACCATTAAACACAAAACCTGTAAAACTCTAAAGGGTATATTAACATGAGGAAAAAGAGTTACTTATAATTATAAGCTTATTATATGCTTGATGATCTGTTTACTTTATTCTACGTAGCATGTAAGATTCAAATCGGTTGTCGCACTTCAGACTTGTTTTGAGTCGTAACCCCCCTCCCCCCACCCGTCACCTCCAGGTCCAGAGGAACTGCTGCTTGACTCTGTGTAACTTCAGTATTCCAGAGGAGCTAGAGTTCCAGTACACTCGCGTCAACCAGCTGCTGCTGAAAATCCTGGAGCCAGCCCGGCAGGATGAGTCCATCCAGAGAATTGCTGTGCACCTCTGCAACGCTTTGGTCTGCCAGGTGGACAATCATCACAAGGAGGCTGTGGGAAAGATGGGATTTGTCAAGGTAATGTGAAGATGAGTGTAGTGATTGATTTATTAAGATGAAAAAGGTAAACATGGATTGCAGTTGATAGCTTTTTCTCATCTGTAAATGCAAACAATACTCCTATTTTCAGGTATAAGAGGTAGGATATCATTTGTGGTACTAATTTTAAAGGGTAAAAAAAAGCGCACCAGGTCTTACTTTTATTTAGTTCGTCCCTGCAGTGGAGATTCACCTTCTGCATTTGAGCCATCCAAACTATTTCACAGTGTTGGGAATCCTCAGTGTAGAGCCCAGGGATCAACTCTGGCTCTCAGGCTGGTTACTTGGTCAAGGCTGATGGCAGGAGTGTTTCTAATATCTAACAAGCTTATTTTTGGGATGGCAGGAAACCAGAGCACGCAGTGGAAAAGGAGAACACAGGGAGAACACACAACACAGTGACAGTACATTATTACATTAGTACAACATTATTTCAGTCATATCTCTGTGTTGGGAGAATGATTTGGAGTTCTAACTAATGTGACCACAGTTTAATCAGTTGGTCTCATTGATGACAAGATCTTTTTCAAAAAAGAAGAACAAGAAACGTTCATGGTCAACCAGCATACGAGAACAACACAGTATAAACCCAAACAACCAAGAATCAAGCAACAAGCAGAACTCATGACACAGAAAAATGTGCCAAACGTGAGCATTCAGTTGTCCCTGCAGTGGGTGTCAGGCTGTGTTGTCACAAATCTGCTGACAAGCAACACCTGACCTAATGTATCTTCAAGCTGCCTTTAAGGTACTCAACAGTAATGGTGGAAGAAGAACTAGGTTGGTGGACCATGACAAAGCCTGATGTGATATTAGGCTGCTTGTATGAATAACTGCACGGTAACGTGCTGCTCGCTCTTGCTGCTTAGGTTTCAGGGGACACTGTAGTGCTGCAAAAATGTTTTTTCTGGCTCTGCTTCTGTAGCCGTGCAGTGCAACATAATCTCACAATGCACTGTGGTGACCAGTCAAATCTGTGCAAGTGCACATACAGTTATGAGAGCATGTAAGACTTTGTGGTCAGGATCGGGATGGAGGAGACCTTTAATCCATGAACATTCCTTCATTTGTGATTTTGACTTCACATTTTGACACTTGTTTTTGATTAATTTTTAATTTTCATATATTTTCTTATTTACAGACAATGTTGAATCTAATTCAGAAGAAGCTCCAGGACAGAATGGTGAGTCCTCCTGAATCCTTTGCTCTCTCTCTCTCTGCTGATTGTCAATTGTTAAAGGCAAATGAATTACCAATAGTGAATCAGCAATCACATGTGTTTGTTTGTCTAACTGAAAGCTTCAGGGTTCCCACGGGTGCTTGAATTCCTTGAAAATGCTTGAATTTCAATTCAGTGTTTTCAAGGTTGTGAAAATGCTTGAATTTTTTGTGAAGTGCTTGGAAATGCTTGAAATTTGTGTGATGTCTATCTCAATAAACCAAGAGAAAACAATGTTTCCTAAGCAGCTACGCGCTTGATCCGATGCCTTTACATGCAGAACTCAGTTATCATACTCGCTTGGTGTTCTGCCGAGAAATAACAGTAGACTACTATTGACACCTGTTGGTCACTGATATTGCGCTATGGTAGTTACACAATACACCGCTCACAAGCTGAGAATACGAGCCAATTCACAATTAGTTAAAAATCAAAACAGTTAATCTACCACCATATGAAATAATGCTAATTAGACCCATATTATTATGCCATACAGTGGCACCGCTGCGCTTCCCATGGCCATCATGGCAAACACAACTAGTAGGCTTCCTGGTAGGTGCTGGAAAAATGGAAAAACTGGAGCTTGAAGGTGCTTGAAAAGTGCTTGAATTTGTTCATGAAAAAGGTGTGGGAACCCTGAAGCATGTTCTTTGTCTCCTCAGTGTGACCAGGTGATGGAGTTCTCCTGGAGCGCTCTGTGGAACATCACTGATGAGACACCTGACAACTGTCAGATGTTCCTCAACTGTCGGGGCATGAGTCTCTTCCTGGAGTGTCTACAGGTGAGTCCACTCAATCAGCATAACAATTCACTTCAGGATTAGTTCCATGTATGTTAGAAATCTACAGATTCAGATTATAGACTGTCACAGCAGCAGTCATTGATATCTCCGCCTCTCCTCTCTGTTCATGATCTAACTCCAGGAGTTTCCAGACAAGCAGGAGCTTCACCGCAACATGCTGGGGCTCCTGGGAAATGTCGCTGAGGTCAAAGCACTGAGGCCACAGCTGCTCACCCCACAGTTCATCACTGTATTCAGGTAAGAGGACTGAGAGATGATTGGATAATGATTGTAGTCAGTGTTCCTATCATTAATAAAATGATTTATCAGAAGCTTGTTAATCTGTCATAACTGGCCGATAAAACCAGAGGGTTCATTACTTTACAATAATTGTATGAAACAATTCTAAATAAATGACTACACTTCAAGGTTAAAGGTGGGTGTAAGCCAAAACCAAAAATAACCCAAAACTGCAGACTGACTGGCTGTTGTATATTTCTGCCGTGTGATAGACTGTTAGATCTGTTAGTCTTAGATCTGTCTGAAAGGTTATCATTGTTATTTTGTTATTTATTGACATTGTTTTATCGCCCAACCCTAACGCGCAGAGAGGGAGCATGAACCAAGTGATGAAAAGTCAATGCCAGATATTCTAAAAGAAACATTGTAGTACTTTAGCCTGCAGGCCTGAATAAGCAAACTTCATACAAGGACACAGAAGTATCGATGGTTTAAAACCAAAGTCAGATCTAGTTAGTAAACGATTAGTCTCTATAAACAAATGTATGAATGTGGATGCAGAATCTGTCGGCAAGGGACCAAGATTTTGGCATTGAAAGTGTTGAGTAGTATTAACCAATCACGTTTGAGGTTGGCTCTGGTTCCAACAGTCTGTGTGCTGATTTGATCTGTTTTATTTCATCTTAAATTGAATGTTTTAGAGGTTTTACACTGTCACATTTGAAAATGTCTATGGAGCTGAGAAACAGATGTAATATATTGAGAGCCAAGTCACAAACATTATTGATTATATTTAACCCCTGCTTGACCCAGATCCATTATCCGTTATCAGTTTTGTGATATCCGCTGGTTACAGCAGAAGCCCTGAAACATTGGCCGTTGCCCTCTGAGGCTAAATTATTGTCAGACAATAGCTAGTGGATTCAGAGATTGGTAAACCCTCAGTGAAGATTTCCTACCAAAGGACATGAACAGTTATGCACACAAGACGTGTTAATTAATTACAGTCGTACGCCACACCACAGCACAGAAAAACTGCTTAAAAAGTTCAACCAACCTGTCTGATCGTAACAAATTCTGTCCGCTTTGAGTAGGATGTCTCATCTGCTCCCGCTCACTGTTTGATGCTTTCACAGTAACCTGCTGGACAGTAAAGCAGACGGAATTGAGGTGTCGTACAACGCATGTGGCGTGCTCTCACACATAATGTTCGACGGGCCGGAGGTTTGGTCGATGGAAGAGCCGCGAAGAGACACAGTGATGGACAAGATGTGGGATGCTATCCAGAGCTGGGATGTCAGCTCACGCCGCAACATCAACTACAGGTGATTATCTGTTTACTACTTCTTTATGAATGCCATCTTAATGCATGTGTAATATATATATATTTTCTATTTTATTCAGAGTAGGGAGTCAAGGGTCAGAATAGTGGAGGAAAGGAGGGTGATGAAGAGTGGTGAGTAAAGGGTGAGAATAGTGGGCAAGTTGAAAATAAGGAGTGGAAGGGGGTAAAGGGTGTATAGTCAAGGGTGAGTACACTGGGAGAGTCAAATAAGAGAGGAAGAATGGGATGCAGAGTAGAGAGTCAGGGGTGAGAACAGTGGGGGAGTCAAATATATTGACAGGGAAGAGGAGGGGAAGGGGATAAAGAGTAAGGAAACAAGGGTGTGTAAAGTGGGTGGGTCAAACATTACCCACTTCCCCTCCTCTCACTTTTGACTCCCCCACTTTACTCACCCCTGACTCCCTACTTTTCACCCCTTTCCCCTCTTCTCTGTCAAGTGGCGAGAGGCAAGAGGAAGGGAAGGGGATAAAGAGTAGGGAGTTAAGAGTGGGAATGTTTCAGAAATGAATGTTTGTAGAAAATGTTGATGTTTTATTGTGCAGCTGACAGAAAGACAAGAAAAAAAATGGTGCTGGGCCTGCTAGTGACCAGCTATCATGTGTATATACCCAGTGTAGACTGAGTTGATGTGGTTGAGCTGTACAGCACAACTGTCAGTGGTTTTTGTCCATTTTGAATTTTTAAATAGACATTGCTCTTTCAGGTCATTTGAGCCCATCCTGCGACTGCTGCCGCAGAGCATCTCCCCTGTCAGTCAGCACTGGGCCACATGGGCTCTCTACAACCTGGTGTCAGTTTACCGTGAGTATCTGCTGCTCTGGCTTTCAAACAAGACTCAATGTTTAGTGTTAACACTGTGGGAGGTGTTCTGAACAGTTAGCACAAACACTGCTGCTGGTAACTTCACTTACTTTCTTCTGTGTTCCAACATATACATCACCCAAGATGTCTTATGCTGAAAGCTTTATTGTAGCTTGGCCATTGAGAATTGAGGCTTTATCAATACTCTTGCCATGAAGGACAAGCTCGCAGATGATGAGAGGTGGTGCGCCAGGCTGGCTTACCTTGCAGACATATTTGGGCATCTCACCAAGTTAAACGAGTTAAACATTTTATCATCCACAGACAAGATTTGGGGGTTTATGGGCAAACTTATCCTATGGCGCGAGGCTTTGGTACAGGGCTCCATGGACATGTTCCTGCTGGCATCAGCTGTGCCACAGGCAGCTAGGGAGCATACTGTATATGCCGAACACCTTCAGACCTTAAAAGAGAGGTTTGAGCGCTATTTTCCACGTGTGGCTGACATCGAGGACTATGACTGGATCCGAGACCCATTCAACCAGGAACCCTGAACAGAAAAAGCTCTCTATGAAAGAGAGAGAGGAGTGTGCAGAGCTTCGTGTGGACCACACACTCAAACTCAAATTTAGTGAGCTCCCAGTTTAGTTCAGCCTCATGTTCAGATTTGGTTGGCTTCTGCATCGGAGTAACCAAGCATCTCCCAGCACGCAATTGAGCAACTTCTTCTTTTCCCCTCTACCTTCCTGTGTGAGTTGGCGTTCTCTACTCTGGTTTACATGAAGAACAAGGGGAAGGTCACAGCTCTCTGTTGAACAGGACTTGTGAGTGGACCTCTCCTCAGTGCCACAAAGGATTAAAAAAATCTGTGCGCCCTGACAGGCACATTTATCTCACTAATTTGTAAATAGGCAAAATATTCTAAAAATGTAGCACATGTTTCAAGGCTGATTCAAAATGTTACATTTATAATTTATAGATCAGGACCATGGACAGTGCAGCTTCCGTGTTTTGACAGTTCTCTATGCTGAATTTGAGTTTCCTTTGCCACATTTTTAATTTTGTGACCTGTCTGGTTTAAATACTCCCATTGTTTCGGGCATCTGGGAAAAAGCTTGTCCAGAGAAAAAAGAAAAGAGCATTAAAAATAAAAGATGAGCATTACCATCAGTCCTGTGTATGCCAACAGTAAAATATCCTGAAACTATTCATGTGTGGGATTGCTTGTCAGCCGAGGGAGTGGGCTCACTCACAATTTTGCTTCAGAACACAGCCATGAATAAAGAATGGTACCAAAACATCCTCTGAGAGCAAACACAGCTCTGCAAAGGAATCATTTTTCTCTTTCCTTTCATTTTCTGTACAGCAAGCAAGTACTGTCCTCTGCTCATAAAGGAGGGAGGGATAAGTCTTCTAGAGAAAGTTCTGGAACTGGAGAGCTCACAGCCAGAGACCAAGGACATGGCCAGGTAAGACTGACAGCACTGTGTAGAAGCTGCATCAACTTCCTTTAGATTCTGTACTTGTTGGTATTCACTGTGGGAAAGGTTCTGTTTGACAAAGCTGATGAGTCGCCGGCTGAGCAGCACCAGGAGGAAATGTTCACAGTTACCAATCAGAAAGTACTGATTCAGAAATACTGGATGAGCTGATGACTGTCTCCGTGTGAATGAATTTGGTACTGGCACATCTCACAGCACATAACTTCAGTAACCAGGAGTTCTGCAGTTAGGAGTAGCATCAGCTGCTCACGCTAGTGTGATTTGTGCTGTGTTGCCTGGCAGATTTTAGCATACAGCAGCAGGTTTTCGAGATGAAATGCAAAGTCATGATTTTAAGCAGTTATACATCCTCACATTTCTGTCAATTTGGGAATGTTGTAAGAGCTTCAGTCAGATATGTGACTGGAGAACCTAGTGAGCTAGCAGGAAAGAGGTTACCTAATTATTGCACCCGTTATATTATCCAGATATTGCAGCATGCTTACTGCAGTGTAATTGATCATTGAATCACCTGCTTGGCTGAATCCAATTGACCCTGACGCATCTTTACATATCCATGATAGATGACAGTCTGGACAATCTCCTCACTCCTCACATATAGTACATTGCTATGTGATGTAGCACATATATATGTAGTACAGGATGAAAAAAGAAAATTTAAATTATTCTTGAATCCCTCAGTTATTTTTTTGATTTCTGGGGGACATTATTAATGGTCACAGACCAAATTGCGTCTGGACACAATTGGATAGACCTTGAACCAATCAGAGCAACAAAATATGTGACGTAGCCAGTAACAGTATGACGTTTAGGTTTCCAAAGCGCCATTTTGAAGCTCAAAATCTGTGGTACTGCCTGCCACCATGTTGGCTGTTCTGTCTCTTCACCTCCTTGCTAATCTAAATATCAACATAGACCTGGATCATCTGTGGAGCTGAGGCTGGCTGAATGATGCCTGCATAACTTTAAGTTAATATAATTTGAACAGGTGAGTTTTTATGTACCAGGCTGTAAACGTGTTTATTTAGCTAACTTGTAATATTTTCATATTTCAGCAAAGTAATGGAGCAGTGTGAAAACTTCAAAGAAGACCCCATGGAAACAAACCATGGACAGGAGGTAAACTATGGACAAAGAGGTTGACACCACAGGAGCAGTGATTCCCAGCAAACATCAAGCAAACCAATCTAAGGCCCCTCCTCCCGCTGTCATCACCATAAGGGTCAATGTGTGCATTATTCTTCTTCTTCTCATTCTTCTTGTTTTGTAGAGCAGAAATGTGTCCCTGAGCCTCTTCACAGCAGAAACCTTAATATATGACACATAGGACTTAAGATGTGGTGCATGGAATTTTGTTGTGAGGGTGCTTAACCTTTGCTGCACATAAGTATCTCTTCTGTTGGGACAGGTTTGTGGGGGGTGAGTGTTATCGCTCAGCGTGTGTGTGTGTGTGTGTGTGTGTGTGTGTGTGTGTGTGTGTGTGTGTGTGTGTGTGTGTGTGTGTGTGTGTGTGTGTGTGTGTGTGTGTGTGTGTGTGTGTGTGTGTGTGTGTGTGTGTGTGTGTGTGTGTGTGTGTGTGTGTGTGAGACATAACGGCAGAATAAAACAGTTGGAGTGATGCTTGGTTCTCAGTGGAAGGAAAACAAACCTCCTTTGCTTGGCTCACTACCGCTGTGTAATATTGAACAAAAGGCAGGAGGACGGGCAGTGTCTGTGCTTGGCCAGTGGAGGGCTCAGCTTACACACCGCTCCCTCACAGTCACTCATGCTCATGGTGTCATCGAGCTGTTGACACGTGCAGTGAATATTAGCGATTATGTGTGTAGGAGGCAGGGAAGCATCACACTGATGTTGACGGGAGGGAAAGTCTTCCCAGACCTTGTGGCACAACGATGGACTTCTTTGTTATATATGTAAATAGTCTCTGTTTGTCTCATCCTTTTACTGTGTGTATGTTTTATAATATTACTGTAAACACTCATGACTTTACTCTGTATTTAAATTTTGTTTAGGTTTGACTGATATACGGTCAGTACTAAGAAACTATTTACAGAATACCCAATCATTCAAATGTAGTCTGGCAATCCTGGATATTAGATGTAGTTCAACCTCACCTCACCTTTTCAATTATCTGGCATCTTAACCTGATCCTGTCGATTCTCTTCAGTGTAAGCAGTCGTGAGCTTCATCAGTGAGGAAGGTCAAAAACACTCTGTGTGGACACCACAGTGCCCCCATGCTTAAAGCTGGGCCATTCAAGAAACCTCAACCCCATCTAGCACCTTTGGAATAAACTGGAACTCTGACTGCGAGGCTGACCCGAGTCCTTGCAGCAAGATTCCAACATCTGGTGGAAAGTCTAAAGAAGAAGAAGTCTGAAGCATGAAGGGTGAAAGCGGTTATAGCCACGGTTTTGGAATGTCCTCGTCAACTCAACTTTTTTTTTTTAAAGGGTCAAAATCGATGCAGCAGAAACCCAGATATTATTTTGTTTTTTATGACGCGCATTCCTCTTTATTGTCAGGTGCCTACATTCACCACAATGCACTTCGTCCACTGACAGTTTGGTCAGAGATTCTGTTGCTCAGAGCTAATGATGGCTATCGAAACCTCAAGCCTCAGTTAGAGATGAGTAGTGGGCTGCAGAGGTCCGGTAAGCTCACTTCCTCACACATTTTTTCCACTCACACATTTCCATTTGTAGTCTTACGCTCCAACTTGTCACGACTAAGTGGTTGAACATATAAATTATAGTGTCTTTGGTGTTTTGCCCTTGAGCTCCCAGTGCTCCCAGTGGTCAGGTATGATGCCAGATAATCAAAAAGACGAGGCTGAGGGAAACATCCTGATGGCCTATCACTTCTGCTGGTTGGTCAACATGCTGCTAAGTAACTGCTTCACTTCTTCTAGTATGAGTAGTCCCATGGTACTATACTAACAAACAGCAGATGAAGCAATAACCGATGGGAGAAAAATGAAATGCTTTGATGCATATGTTTGTAGTTGATGATCTGCTCGTGGAGGCGTTAAAAACTCCACAGGGTACCTTTATGATGACTCTAACTTACTAGTTTCTTCACTGGCATTTCTTACAAAATGGCACTGAGATCATTTCATAGGAAGTGTTGAATTAGAACATTCTTCTGCAAACAGCATTGACAGCAAATGTCCCATTCGAGAAAGTGTACGCCTGACTATGGAAGGCAGTGTGTTTTTTTAACACAAAGAAATCCAGATCTCAGCAGTAGCTGTCTGAAATGTGGAACTTAGAGAGGAGATTCCCCACTGCATATATTCATTTTTATACAGTGAAGCATGACAAATACACATAATTTTTATTGTTTTTAATACCTTGTTTTAAAAACTAATTCAATTATAAACTGTGCATTTTAGTTGAGTTCAAATGTACAACACTTGTTTCCATTGTTCACCATAAACAGTGCAGCAGTAACACACCCCAGTCTGGCACAGTTACTGTATGTACTTTCATCCTTAGTTTTGACACTCAATGGAAAGTTATTAACCTTAACATATTCACAGTAATATAAAATAATTAAGACAGCTCCCTGTCTTATGAGAACAATGTATTAGGGAGAAATATGTTGGAACTGCAAAGTTCTGTGCTGTTTTAGTTTGACTAAACCTACTGATTGCTGTGATTTCAACTAACTCCATTACTATTGAAAGTACAATTAAACACAGAAAAGAAGAAATGAACGATGCCAGCTCAACCTCACACATACGTGTCGCTCCATCAGCATTCTCTAAGTTTTCTCCTCCCAGCAGTCCAAAACTCCTGCGCTAGCAGTGTAAATACTCCCATTGTAGATGGTCTGGGCAGTATGTCTAATTGAGCTAACATTAGCTAACAGCATCTACAGTTGGCAGCAGTTTACTCCACTGTCCATCAGGAAACTCTGTAAATCACAGAGAGTTGAGGCTGAGCAGCCGGAGGACATCAGAGTGAAAACCAGAAAACATTTTTTCCATAAAATATGATCCAATTTCACTAAAATCAGAGAAATAGTTGGTGTGTGACTCAGTGCCGTAAAGCGTTGCATACTTCTCAGGAACTGGAGCCCAAAGTTACAGAACAGACATACAGAGTGCAGACTGGGAATGAAAGGGGCACCAAAATGTGTTGGTAAAAACATTGTTTTGATTCTTGGAATCGTGCATTGTTGTCATTTTTTTAAATTTAGTTTTACTTTAAAAGACATAAATGTTGTCAGATCAGCAGCTTAGACAGGAATTAAAGACTCACGTTGCGTACAGCAGTGAGCGCAGTGCTGATGCTCATAATAGGACTTGGTCGATGGGTTGGAGTAACATACATTTTGTGTTCTAATCGTGCTTTTAAACAGGCACTGCCAGGACCTAAAAATACATGCCAGTGAAGGAACATACATGGCCAGTCATACTACATACAAACATTCATAAAGTTTTATTTCTCCTCCAGCTGTAAAATGTGTTGGTTTAGATGAACCAGCTCAGGTATATTGCAGAGCAGTTGGTAATATGTAGCACACTGACACCGCAGTGTGTAGCGCGAGCTAGTCCTCAGTATCAGCTTCTGTACAGTATGTCATCCAGAGACTCTTACACAAACACAGTTAACGATGATGTTTTTTAACTGATGTTTTTTTTTTAAGCTACTCATATCAGTTGTGTTGGCTGTGACTTGGGTTGTAGAGATGTTCGTCTGTTGATCACAGGGTTGGGAGTTAGATCCACACTTCCCAATGGGGATGCACAATCCAGCATTTCTTATTTCCAGTCCTAAGCTTGGAAAATTGGGGGTTGCGTCAAGAAGGGCATCTGGCGTAAAAAGCCAAATGCCAAATCAAATGTTTAGGTCACCACATCTCCACAGTGGGTCAGGCAGGAGCCTAGTTTGACAGCAAATCCTACAGGGAGCAGCCAAAAGACGAAGCTATCACTTGTCACTTGATCTCCTGGTTCTCATGTACAGTTTTTCTTTGTGTGATTTACGGGAATCTGGTTGGTACAGCTCTGTTTTCTATTGCTATTTCACAGTCATGGTGGAAATTAAAATTCAAGTAGGCAGTGGTGTGAGATTAAAAAAAAAAAGCTTTATTAGAGACTCACGTAGTGTTTGCGTCTGGAATTCCAGTGTGTGGATATAAGGAGGATGTACCACGCTGTCACATGTGATCAAAACACAATCTCTTGTGATTGTGTTCTCACAGCATTCGACTGAAGATCCTAGTAGAGGTGTGAACTTTTCTCTAGAGAAAGTAGATGATCATCTGGAACATCTCAAGTTTCCATCACCTATCTTCTCTAATTTGAAGCCATTGAATGCTTTCCAGGAATAAATAATGTCTATAGCTGAAGAAAAAAAAGCCATGGGTGTCAGTGACAGCAGGTAGCTACTGTTGGGTTTGATTGTTATTTATAAAGATGTATGTGTTGAAAACAAAAGAAAACTAAAAAAAGGTGAAATACTGCTTCAGGACAACTGCTGTGTCACAAACTGTTTGACATTTGATCTACTAATTTCATAATGTTTCTGAAGTCTGTTGACATTTCTTATGTAACTGCAGATAAGTGTAATCCAAAATGGAGTGAAGAATATTTGATCCCAACATTATGGAATTCCAGTTTTTCCTGATCAAAATAGAACCAGGCCATTAGTGTAAAGATATAATTAAGCAATAAAGATGGAGTGGTTAAAAAAAAAGGGGACTCTTGTGTTGTTTATTCTGGTTTCACTACAGCTTATTAAACTCTGATAATTAATTAATGAAGCAGTGGTGAGCTTGGAGCTTTGCAGGACAGGATGTGCCCCTCCCATGTTTACAAGCACTTAATGTGATGAAATTTGCCTCCTTTTCCCCCTGGGTTTTGCCTCTCAGGCTACATCAACAACTTATGCACAGCAAACACACAGGAGCAGCATCTGTATTCGAGAGTGGGACACTTGTAGGAGACCACCTCTGTCCAAGACAAGTCCTACCCTCTGCTGGGTTTCTGCTCATTTTATTTAGTTGGCAGGCATGGCATGAAGTGAGGAGGGAAACATATCATTATCTTTGTGGTATGAGGATAACATTGGTAAAATTCAGTATGTACTGTAATTTATATGATTATGTTAGAACTCAAACTTTGTAATATTTGGTATTTGGAGAATATGGTATTATATTTGGTATTTGGAGAATATGGTATTATATTTGGTATTTGAGCTGAGCTGAACTCAGCAGCGTCTGCAGACTTGAAGCCTTCAGATATCCATTTAAACAAAAAATTTCCTTTCCATACTAAAACATGGATGCATAATTCTGATGTTTTTGGTCACATGTCTTCCATGAGCAATCACAAGCCAGGATGCAAGTTTGTGTTGATATGTGATATAACTAAGACAGTCCCTTCAGTGCATATAGGCCTAATAATGGACTGGTTGCACAGCAGACATTTAGGCATGCCAGTGACAGTGGCAGGACACAATAGCACGACCCCCCCTAAGTAGAATGCAGCCATCATTAATACACCACAAAATGTTTGCTGTGCACCCAGTCCAATCAGTGCTCAGGCTGTGGGGCTCCACGGCCTACTTGGTGCTGTTCCAGTATTTCACCAGGACACTGTCTGACTCGAGTGTCAGTTTACACTTCCTCTATCCACAAACACCATCCAACATGAAAAATAATTCAAATGTATACAAATGAAAAAATAACCTGTTCTTAAAGGTCCACTTAGGAGCGTCTGTGAGCTTTTCTTCCTCCATTGGCTGAATGAAGACCATGAGAGATGACTGAAAGCTCAGGGAAGCTTGTAAAAATGAATATTATAAATGAAAGTGTACCAATTTAAACAGTTCTTTAAATATATACAATTCAACTTAAAGAAATATTACTTCACATACTTATTAATCTAAACAATTTGCATTTTAAATGTGTTAATAATGTATGTTACCTGTGGTGTAATAAAATGTATATAACTTCAAATAAATGTATTATTTTATGGGTCCAAACAGCACTTCTGTTCATATCTCACAGCTTTGGTTTCCATCCATTATCTGTACAGTAACTCTTCTCCTCAGAGTGGAGCCTATCCAGCTGATCTAGGGGGAGAGGCGGGATACATACAATAAGTAAAATTAATAACATTGCTTTATAATATTGTTACTTCACCCCGTATTAAAACTCTCTTTTTATGTACTGATCATTTATATGATATTGTGAGGAAGTGCCAACTCCCTCACTGTTTGCTGGGCCATCTTTGCAAAGTATGTTCTAACTTTATTTATTTAACTCTTACTATATTAGATTAGAAGTGATACGGCATTGTCATCTTGAGTTAAATATATTTCTAAAAACATTAAAATGAATAATAATACAAAACAAACTGTTTAGTTTGAATCTAAATCACCTGTTTTCAGTTCTTTGTGCATCTTAAAGAGAGAGCGCACCTTTTTATGGAGGCTAAAAGGAGGTGGGTCATATTTTCCAACATTTCAGTTAATTAAGATAACTAATTCATTTTGTAGGTTTCATTGATTGATTTTGAATGTACAGATTTTTTGTTTATATTGCAGAATTAAATAAGTATTTGTTGGTACAAGCAAATCAAAGTTCACCCTTCCAAAGCTCTGCTCTAATAGGCTGGTTTGAACTGGAGAGAAGGCCTATCAGAATATATATGCTGGGAAGGCTGTTTGCTTATACCCATAGACATATATACATAGACGCCGCATTGAGCGCTGAATGGTACGTAAACGGCGCCGCCATATTGGTTCTGGCAAAGTCGAGCGGTCGGAGAATAGAAGCGAACGGAAAAGATGCTTATTTCATGTGCTGCGTGGAATTGTACCAAGCGGTTTACAATACAAAACAGATCTCTTGGTATTACCTTTCACAGGTAAGAATGAAAGATTACTTTTGATTGTATTTGGCAATTATAACGTCATTTTACAAACAGAATTTGCTGACTTTGTGTCTGATACTATGAAGTCCCGCGCATAATATTGTCAATGCCCGCGGTGAAACCAAACAAGCAAGAACTCTTTCCTATTTAACTAAATTGGGCCGAAGTAACTACTCTGATCGATTGATCTGATTCTGTGTAGGTTTCCCAAAGATATAGAGCTGAGAAAGAAATGGGAAACAGCTGTCAGAAGAGAAGGCTTTTCTGCCAGAATGTGTGTACAAATGAACAGGATATATATATATAGTGCAGATATAAATATGACTATGGGATACATACAGTTGAAACCAAAAGTTTACATACACTGTATAAAAAGACATTTTTTTCCCTCACTGTCTGACATGAAATCAGACAATAACTTTTCCTGTTTTAGCTCCATTACAATTACCAAAATTATTTCTATTCGCTAAATGCCAGAATAATGAGAGAAGTAATAAAAAATTGTCTAAAAAAAATCCTTCTCTCATATGTGTGTGTATTTGTGTATACATATATAATATGTGTGTATACATATATAATATGTGTGTGTATATAATGTGTGTGTGTGTGTATGTATGTGTGTGTTCATCAATATATATGTTCATCAATGTGAAATAAAACGATTAATCAAAATCAGTTAAATCTAAACGTTAGTGCTCTTTATTCAGAAACCCTCATGTCACATCTACATTTCAGGATCTGGTTATTATAGACACAGATTAAATGTTAAATATAAATATTTCAATATATATGGTATGGCGGCGCTCTTGTCGGCCATCTTGCCTGCAGATGGGTACTCTTGTGTGTAGGGATGTAACGATACACTCAACTCACGACTCGATTCGAGTCACGATTTTTTGTTCACGATACGATTTTTTCACGATTTTTTAAAATCAAAATGAGCTACAGACAAACTCTGACTAAATAAAATTATCTTTTTATTTGTAGGAAAAAAATGTCTCTTTACAGAAACTCTCAAACTGTTTGTGTTCTTATTAGGGCTGCCAGCAAGCAGCTGATCTGACCATTACCTTTCAGCTTGAAGTATGAGCTAACTGAAAATAAAAACAATTAAGGTGATAGCTCATTAACCCTTAAATGAGAGTCCACGGCCCCGGGAAACGGCGAGGTCCGGGCGCTGTAAACGCAGAGCCGGTCGCGGCTCACCGCCGCCAGCGCCGGGGAGAGGTCCCACGAGCGGATCCTCCCGCACCGTGCGGCCGTCCCTGACCCGTTTTAATCCCCCGTGCAGACTGCGCGGAAGTTGCGGAGAAGTTGCGGTGATTGGTTAAAATTGCAACACCGCCCTGTATTCACGGGGATTCACTGAAGTTGCGTTGAAGTTGCAAATCGCAACATCGTGAATTCCTGGAGGGTCTGTGTTATGGTATCATTTACGGTACAGTCAGGCCTGACGCCGATTACCACTACTGCGCATGTGTGTAGGGGGGTGTGTTTGTGTGAGACACAGAAAGGCAGACGTATGGAAAGCCGTTTGAGCATTTATTCAATATCCTTGATATCGGACTTAAGGTCCATGTACTAGTAAGCTTTTTGTCCTCACTAGTAAGACGATATTTCGCACTAGTAGAACTACTAGAGCACACTAGTAGAACGACTGTGTCTTACTAGTAACGTTTTTTACACTACTAGTGCCACTTTTGGCCTACTAGTTCGCAATCAAACCCTACTTGTAAACTACTGTGCTGCACTAGTAACACTACTACGCCCTACTAGTAGGCATGTGTCATGCACTAGTAGCCTCCTGGACCCTACTAGTAGCACCAAAATGCCCACTAGTAGTACTAGTAAGTACAAAAATGCCCACTAGTAGTACTAGTAACGTATATTTTACCTTATTAGTACTAATAGTAACAGTAAGAATGCCCACTAGTAGTACTAGTAACATCAAAAATGCTCACTAGTGACAGATATTTTTTTCTTACTAGTGAGCCTCCGAACCCAACATGTAAGGAGTTTGGCTGCACTAGTATGACACAATACACTACTAGTGCGCAACTAGCCCGCTACTAGTGCGCAATTGGACACTACTAGTGTGAAACTTCATTCAACTAGTAAGACATTTCTGTAACATGTAAGACATTTCTGCACACTAGTAGGACAACTTTGGCGTACTAGTAGGACAACTACATCTTACTAGTGAAGCAAAACTGTGCACTAGTTGGCAACTGTGCGCTACTAGTACTACTAGTGACACAATAAAATTCTACTAGTTAACATCTACCGCCTCACTAGTAGTACTAGTAGTGTGCAGATGTCAACTAGTGCACAGTTTTGCTTCACTAGTAAGATGTAGTTGTCCTACTAGTACGCCAAAGTTGTCCTACTAGTGTGCAGAAATGTCTTACATGTTACAGAAATGTCTTACTAGTTGAATGAAGTTGCACACCAGTAGTGTGCAATTGCGCACTAGTAGAGCGCTAGTTGCGCACTAGTAGTGTATTGTGTCATACTAGTACAACCAAACTCCTTACATGTTAGGTCCGGAGGCTCACTAGTAAGACAAACTTTGTTCTACTAGTTATACTAGTAAGAAAAAAAATATATGTCACTAGTAACACTAGTGAGCATTTTTGATGTCACTAGTACTACTAGTAAGGTGCAAAAGTCCCACTAGTGCTACTAGTGGATATTTTGCCACTTACTAGTGCTACTAGTGGACATTTTGGCCCTTACTAGTGCTACTAGTAGACATTTTGGCCATTACTAGTACTACTAGTAGACACTTTGCCCTCTACTAGTGGTACTAGTAAGATCGTGATATCTCACTAGTAGCACTAGTGGGACTTTTGCACCTTACTAGTAGTACTAGTAGACATTCTGGCCGACACTAGTAGTACTAGTAAGGTCACAAATGCTGTACTAGTACTACTAGTGGACAGTTTGGTACATATTAATAGTACTAGTAACATCGTAATAGTCTCACTAGTGTTACTAGTGGACATCCTTCCCATTACTTGTGTACATGTAAGTTGCAAGATGCAGTCCACTAGTAGTACTAGTGGACTGCATGCAAATGAAGAAGGTGGGACATGGATTTTGATTGGTGAATGTTCAAACTGTGTGCTTGAGGCCTTAAAGGGGCAGCTCTGAATACCAGAGTGTTTAACAGCAGTCATTTTGGAAGATGTGTCAACTTATTTTGCATTATTATAAAATGAAAATGACCTAAAATCATTTTTAATATTAAAATGGTTATTAATTAGGTCATTTGTTTATTTTTCTTTTGTATTTTTTGTTTATTTATGTTTATTACATATTATACTACTTACAAATCAATATCAATTTTATCTCCATTTGTAGGAATTAACATATTCTAAGCTAATCTAGAGATAGATAGACAGATAGATAGATATTTAGTGGCTAATATGCCCAGAATTATTATTTTAATACTTTTTGTCCCCAAGGCCGCGGACCAGTACCCGGCCGTGGAGCAATTGTTATCGGGCCGCCACTGCATAATATGCGGCGACCGCAACTCTAACGAGGCAATGAAGCCGTCAAAACAGCTTCGCGTATCGTATTTTGAAGGGATATTTAATGGTTACCATAGCAACAACCACCCCCCCCCCCCCCCCCGCTTTCTAATTCGTACTGTAATTATCACAACAACCAACGGTATAATGACTGCAGAATAGAATCTATTTAAAGTTTACTGTCTTTAGTGTGTATTTCGTGGCGTATGGACACCTTTATGCTCGCTGTACGCGGAGTGCATAACTCTCCGAGAAAACTGGGACTTTTGCACCTTATAGTAGTACTAGGCAAAGCTTACTTGTGACATCATAAATGCTTGATATCCGTGATATCACGGATATCCGTGATATATATATATATATATATATATATATATATATATATATATATATATATATATATATATATAATAATTGGTGATAATTATTTCATTTTAAATAGGTTGTTTCCACTGTCTGTTTTTCTGAGACCCACACTGTCACAGAGCTTGGCCTGCTACATCAGATGCATAAATATCACTCTCAGGTGATGATTTCTTATAGGTTAACAGAAAAGATTGCTGGCCCTTTCACACAAATAAAATGTACTTATTTAGAACTAAATTAAATATTTTGAATTAAGTATGCAATTCACAAGACTAGTAAAATAAATATGACCATACTAAAATCTTTAAAATATATACTGTAAAACACAAAAGTTGAAAAGTTTTGTTTTGGAAAAAATTTCAGACAAATGCAACAACCAGCAAGAACTTTTATTTACAATTAAAGCTGCACTAAACAGCGCCGGTCCTGGCCACATTTGCGCCCTGGGCAAACAGACATTTACAGCCTCTTCAAAAACTCCTCAGAGTCCAGAGCTCTTCTGAGGTTTTCGGCGTATGTGTCCATTTCATTTACTGCATCCTTGCTCATGTTTTTAGCAAGGAGATGAGCCAGCACCTGTTTCTCACTGATGAGACAAAATGAAACAGCGATTAGTAAAAGGACATTCACACTGAGAGGTTGTCATGGACAATGTACAAACAATACATATAGGTATTAGCACTCTACTTATGTTTGTAGCATACCTCAAGTCATACTGCACTCCACGGTTGTACAGTTCCGTGGCTCTGTCAATTGAACATTGATGGACAGCAGAAAGGGCGTGGACTGTTGCCTGTGTCATGAGATGAACAAAAGGACATCTTTCAATTTGACAATAAAGTAGTCTGCCATGTTGCAGTTAACAAGATATTAACCATAAGTTAAAGACTGACAACAGTAATAATACAAAATATGTTAATATGATAAATAAAAAAGTTTTAGAATTTACCTCTGGCAGAAGCACATCCATAACAAATGCCACTTGATCGTGACATCTAGTTGTCTGTGCTTCAACCAGGCTTGTCAAGAAGTCCAGCACTCTGTCCAGCTGCTCATCATCCTCAAAGAAAATTTTCACCCTGCCCTTTGATGATGCCCAGGAGGATACAAATTTTCCAGCGATGACCGCCTGTAAACATATATATTTTTTGGGAGGATGCTCAAAGTAAATGTACACACACTAGGCTAACAGAAAATGTTTCACTTAAATAATTCATTTATCATGTTTTGACCAAAATTAGTTACAGCATGCGACTCTAAATTTCAAACTCACTTCAAGATGTTGCAGCAGGCCTTTATCTTGAGTGATGCACCGTGCAAGAAGGTCACTGGTGACTCTTCTTTTGTGTTTAGCTTGCTGAGCCCTTTCCTAAAATTTGATTAAATAGCATTTAGATGTTAAACGTGATTATTCCGGCTAAGTATATTAAATAAGATTTGTTGTTTCTTGATCCTTTGCATGTTCTCACCACAAGCCTGTTGAAACATGTGTCTTCACTCAGGACAACATCTCTGATTGTGGTGACGTCATGTTGGTGCATGCTGTCAATATTGTCCTTAATGAAGTCACACAAAGACATCACTTAGTGCACAGCTGTAAACAATGGATATTTTGTTCTCATGCAATAATCGTCACTCACATTAACCTGCTCTCTGCGTGGAAAGCTGTACGGCCTCTTGTTGTACATGTGGTCAGTGGCGGGGTCTGTGTCCTGTGGAAAGCAAACCATAATTGTGTCAGTTTGTTTAATGGGATCCACAGAGGATTAACATTTGCACTTATTTTTTCACCCCCATTGCAAATTATTAAATTATTGATGAAATGTACAAACTTTCTGCTTTTTACAATAAACAAATCAACAAAAAACATTGGAAAAGCTAATGACAAGACACGATAATCAGGGGATTTTTCAAGATGTGACACAAAATCCCACTTTTTATGACTACTGCTGTCTCAAAATAATTCAATCCCTGCAATTAAATCCCTCATAAGAGTACACATTTGCAAAACTGGTGATGTACACTTGATGCAATTTATCAATAGCTTCATTAGTTATATCAGGTGTGATTCAGATATCACTTCAAATAACTGTACTGGCTAGAGATTTGTAAATGGTGACGTTTAAGTACATGTCAGAAATGTTCCTGAGTGACAGAAAAATACATCTCTTGCAAAAATGACAGATGTATTCTTGAATCTTGAATCCATTTGAATTGTCCATGTTTGATTTGTTTAATGCCAACTTCTGAAAGCTTGTTAATTTTGCTAATACACCGATTCTGCAATAGGGGTGCAATAATTTTGAACGCAACGGTATAATAACACAGTACCATCGAAAACATATTGCATCGTGTACCATAAATGTTTATGTAATAGCTGTTTGAGTGGTGACCTATTTTCAAACAGGAGTGATGGATACTGTGTAAGGTGTTCACTGACCATGGTGCTGCTTTCATGTTTTCTTTTTTGTGTGATCCTGAATACCGGTGGTACATTGTCTCGAAGGGTTGCCTGTCCTTCTTCTGTAAAATGGGAAAACTTCCTTCCATACCTGCAATTAACATACATTTTCATTACCCAGAATCAAGAGATAAGTGTTACCATAAAGTGTTCTTAATAATTAAATTAAAAACTGAGCCCTGCAGCGTACCCTTCCAGCCCAAGGTTTTCTATTAGGACAATGCACCACCATCTTCTCAGGAGACACATGTCATCCTAATAAAGAGCACAGTTACTCAATGAGGACACATTTTTTTATAATATATAAAAAATAACAAAAAGTAGTGATATCATTTTTTTCAATTTTTTAGGATACTCACAACACTGAAGTCAAAACAAGCATCCATGACAAAGTACCAGGCATACTGTAGTGATGATAAATTCCCAATCAATACATGTAAGACACAGGGAATATCTGACAGCTGACTACTCTGTGAAAAAGTGGGCACACATTTACACTGAAATATGTAGTGCTAATCATTACAATAAATGGCATATTTGAAAAGGCATGACATACTGGATAGATAGAAAACGGAGCACTGTCCTGAACAAGAAAAAAAAACAAAACAATTATGTGCCACATTACTTTATATGATGTTACCCTCACTCACCATTATCATGAAGACACCACAATCATTGCCATGTGTCTGCTTAGGAACACCCTGTATGGCAGACAGTTACAGTCAACAAATAGTAGACACTTACAAATCAATTTGATAGTGATATAGCAGGCAATACCTCCAAATCCAGAACAGTCTTCTCTGTTCAGGTTCCCACAGCAACCCGCTGTGCAACACCTCTGAGTAACAGAAAAACACAGCAATGTAAAACACAAGTATGCACTGCTATGATTCTGTTAGGGAGTATAAACAAACGGATGGTATGTCACAATATGAACAGTATCAAAATCTGTAATCCACAGAACAGGGAACATGTCCAAGAACTGGACCATGCAAATCTGTAAGTATTTATTATTTCCTAAAGTTCAACAAGGAGGATTTCTTTCTGACTCCCTTTCCTTTTGATTGTCTATTATTCTATTGTCAATTTGTCTATTTCAGTCCATTTCAGCTCTCTATAAGCAAATCTTGTCTGATCCTATAACCATCTTTCAGTGCTTGGTACATTTATTGTCACAATGCCTCCTGATAGAACTTATGTTTTGAGATTTTTCTGAACATTGGCAGGTCAGGGTACTGTGACTGCCAGAACACACAACACTGGCAACCTTACCAGATTCCTGTAGGCCTGACTGGAGAAACCCTCTGCTCTTCTGAAGTAATGGGAATCCAGAAAGAAAATTTCTTTCTGGAGTGGCCTCATTACCTATAGAAAATATACAGTCTGTACAATAAGGAAAAAGCCACAGCAAACTCACAAATGACTTCAAAGTTAAAATACAGACATCATCATCCACAACATATGTCTTTTGATTATGTTCTGTAAATGGTATAATGTCCTTACACACAGCAGAAAATGGCCTGGAATCCACAGGGGTATGATGAGGGCATCTTTCTGGACGGCATCTTTCTGTAAATAAAAAAATAAAAAAAATAAAAAAATGCTACTTTTATGAACACTTGAAAAAAAGGTTAAAATCAGTTATGCATGATGAGGGAGTACATGATATTGAGTAGTGATTTGTTAGAAATAATAGCGCTGCAAGGCTAAGAGACATTATTTAGCTTAGTGTTTGAAATATCCTTGCATTAAATCTTCTTAAGATCTTAAATGTATCTTTGACACATGCTATTTAGGACCAGCAAAAACTTTTCACAAAATGACAATTTATTTTGTTTAATTACTGGGAAATGGAGCAGGGGATCGCAGTTGGTGGGAGGGAGCCATGTTGCGGTGACATGCAGGTCAGCGACAAAAACATCCCTTCCCTGTAGATTGAAAGCATACCAAGATTTTGTCAGTGCTAGAAAATGGTAAAGCATGGCTCAATATCACCTATCAATACATCTATGTAATGCATACACACCAAGAAATTCCCTTTTCATCCACTTTTTATTGCTAACCCTACACTGGTCATTCAATTCTATAAAAGTTACTAAAACACAGTAGCGGGAATAAAAACCTATTTCATTTCAAATCTGCATGCATTCATGTCTACACATAACTTAACTTACACATAAAGCATCAATTGACCCAAATCAGATTAGGGTCAATTGATGCTTTTTGCATTGTTCCCTTGAAACAGCCTCACTGTTCTTTCCAAAGCAACCAGACTGCATTTCAAGAAACGTATTTTGAAACTGTAAAACACACTTCAACCAAACTTCACCAACACACATATTACCGAAACTATTCAGTTTGATATGTTGAGTAAAATAAAAAATAAAAATATTCTGATTCTGCGTGACGTGTTCCCCCACTGCTTCTGTTAGCATCCCTTGCTCACTCATTACTTTTAAAAGACGACACAAAATGGGTTTGCCTACGAACATTTACTTTGAGTTTAAAGAAATGTGTTTTTACAAATAAAGTCCACTCTTTCTGCTGAGCAAATGATGTCTTAAACGTCACATTAAACGTCAACATATTCCCATAATGTAAAAATAATATAAAAGTGTTTTACCTGAAACGCCATTGTCGCCTCGTCTTTGCACATACACATGCAACGCACAGACGCTGTTTACAGGGGCGTGGTTTGAAGCGGCTGCGCACGCAGATGTGGTTTATAGGAGGCGTGTTTTGTAGTGGCTGCAGCTGCAGCTAGACCCTTCTCGAAGTAATGACCAGATCAGTCACTGATTGGCTGAAATTTGGACCAATCAATGTGAAAATGGCAGCTTCCTTACACGCCCACATTCCCCTTTCTTGGATATCCGTGATATCACGGATATCACGGATATCCGTGATATCACGGATATCCGTGATATCACTGATATCAAGCATTTATGATGTCACTAGTACTACTAGTAAGGTGCAAAAGTCCCACTAGTGCTACTAGTGGATATTTTGCCACTTACTAGTGCTACTAGTACGCATCTTGGCTCTTACTAGTGCTACTAGTGGACATTTTGGGCATTACTAGTACTACTAGTGGACACTTTGCACTGATATCCGTGATATCACTGATATCACGGATATCCGTGATATCAGTGATATCACGGATATCACGGATATCCGTGATATCAGTGATATCAAGCATTTTTGATGTCACTAGTATTACTAGTAAGGTGCAAAAGTCCCACTAGTGCTACTAGTGGACATTTTGTCACTTACTAGTGCTACTAGTACGCATCTTGGCCCTTACTAGTGCTACTAGTGGACCTTTTGGCCATTACTAGTACTACTAGTAGACACTTTGCACTGATATCACGGATATCACGGATATCCGTGATATCAAGCATTTATGATGTCACTAGTACTACTAGTAAGGTGCAAAAGTCCCACTAGTGCTACTAGTGGATATTTTGCCACTTACTAGTGCTACTAGTCTGCATCTTGGCCCTTACTAGTACTACTAGTAGCCACTTTGCACTGATATCACGGATATCAAGGATATCACTGATATCAAGGATATCAGTGATATCCCTGATATCACTGATATCACGCTTTACAAATGGCACCCCATACATTTATAACATAATTATTGTTCTTCTTATTGCCATCAACAACAGTAAAAGCTCATCAGGCTTTATGGGGTTAAGTTTTTGCTGGGTGGAATCCTTTCAGAAGAGCCAATAGGAAACCTCAATGCATGTGCTGTCCCCACCTCCCAATTAGCATTTTATTCCACTAGTTCTACTAGTGAACATTTAGACCCTCACTAGTACTACTAGTAGGCCAAAAACACCTTACTAGTACTACTAGTGGACACTTTTGCCCTTTCTAGGACTACTAGTAAGGAACAAAATAACCCAACTAGTGCAACTAGTGGTTGCTGTGGCTCTTACTAGTAGTACTAGTGGACAATTTGGGCCTTACTAGTACTACTAGTAACAATAAGAATGCCCACTAGTAGTACTAGTGAGAGCCACAATGTCCACTAGTAGTACTAGTAATGTCGAAAGAGACATACTAGTATTACTAGTAGACATTTTGGCCCTCACTAGTAGTACTAGTAATGTCAAAAACATCTTACTAGTGCTACTAGTGGACATTTTGGCTCTCACTAGTACTACTAGTAGGCATTCTTGCTGTTACTAGTAGTACTAGTAAGGGAAAATATACCTCACTAGTACTACAAGTGGACATTTTTGTACGTACTAGTAGTACTAGTGAGGTCAAAAATGCCTCACTAGTACTACTAGTGGGCATTTTGGTGCTACTAGTAGGGTCCAGGAGGCTACTAGTGCATGACACATGCCTACTAGTAGGGCGTAGTAGTGTTACTAGTGCAGCACAGTAGTTTACAAGTAGGGTTTGATTGCGAACTAGTAGGCCAAAAGTGGCACTAGTAGTGTAAAAAACGTTACTAGTAAGACACAGTCGTTCTACTAGTGTGCTCTAGTAGTTCTACTAGTGCGAAATATCGTCTTACTAGTGAGGACAAAAAGCTTACTAGTACATGGACCTTAAGTCCGATATCAAGGATATTGAATAAATGCTCAAACGGCTTTCCATACAGACGCGGCAGTGGAAGCTGCAGCCACAACGTAACCTATTTCTAATTAAAAACGTACTCTCGCATTCGCCAAGAATCGCGATTCATTTTTTCTGTGAACCGATGCGAGTCGTCACGCATTTGTACCGATTTTAATCGTGTCACGATGTATCGTTACATCCCTACTTGTGTGTGATAAATTCACCCTCAGTACAGAAGTTTTTTTGTACCAGGCTGTAATCATGTTTATTTCTGCTGTGAAGTTGGACATTTGAACATGGGGACTTATGGAGACTGACTCACTTCTGGAGCTAGCCTCAAGTGGACGACAAGAGGAACTGCAGTTTTTCACCCAGCAGCTTTATAAAGGTATAAACACGGACACATCCAATGCACATTATTTCCTTATTTAAAAAAGGAAATAATCATGTTCCAGACTAAAGGCTTTTCGCTATTTTGTGTACAGACTCTGGGAGTTAAAACTCATATTCACAGAGGTATTTTCGAGTAGAAGTGACGTAGCTGCAGATGTGTAAGCAGAGGTCACAGTGCGCTGCGGGGGGTCGGCGGAAGTCGCGACTGTCCGCCCGGGTGCTGTGCTCTCTTTAAACGCAGGGCGAAGAGCAGAGCTCCGATCGTCCATAAAGCGGATTACATCTTGCGTCTGCTGCTACATCATCTCAGCTGGTCCAGAGGATTCCCTCCTGCGTATATAGAATAAAATTCTACTAGTTAACATCTACCGCCTCACTAGTAGTACTAGTAGTGTGCAGATGTCAACTAGTGCACAGTTTTGCTTCACTAGTAAGATGTAGTTGTCCTACTAGTACGCCAAAGTTGTCCTACTAGTGTGCAGAAATGTCTTACATGTTACAGAAATGTCTTACTAGTTGAATGAAGTTGCACACCAGTAGTGTGCAATTGCGCACTAGTAGAGCGCTAGTTGCGCACTAGTAGTGTATTGTGTCATACTAGTACAACCAAACTCCTTACATGTTAGGTCCGGAGGCTCACTAGTAAGACAAACTTTGTTCTACTAGTTATACTAGTAAGAAAAAAAATATATGTCACTAGTAACACTAGTGAGCATTTTTGATGTCACTAGTACTACTAGTAAGGTGCAAAAGTCCCACTAGTGCTACTAGTGGATATTTTGCCACTTACTAGTGCTACTAGTGGACATTTTGGCCCTTACTAGTGCTACTAGTAGACATTTTGGCCATTACTAGTACTACTAGTAGACACTTTGCCCTCTACTAGTGGTACTAGTAAGATCGTGATATCTCACTAGTAGCACTAGTGGGACTTTTGCACCTTACTAGTAGTACTAGTAGACATTCTGGCCGACACTAGTAGTACTAGTAAGGTCACAAATGCTGTACTAGTACTACTAGTGGACAGTTTGGTACATATTAATAGTACTAGTAACATCGTAATAGTCTCACTAGTGTTACTAGTGGACATCCTTCCCATTACTTGTGTACATGTAAGTTGCAAGATGCAGTCCACTAGTAGTACTAGTGGACTGCATGCAAATGAAGAAGGTGGGACATGGATTTTGATTGGTGAATGTTCAAACTGTGTGCTTGAGGCCTTAAAGGGGCAGCTCTGAATACCAGAGTGTTTAACAGCAGTCATTTTGGAAGATGTGTCAACTTATTTTGCATTATTATAAAATGAAAATGACCTAAAATCATTTTTAATATTAAAATGGTTATTAATTAGGTCATTTGTTTATTTTTCTTTTGTATTTTTTGTTTATTTATGTTTATTACATATTATACTACTTACAAATCAATATCAATTTTATCTCCATTTGTAGGAATTAACATATTCTAAGCTAATCTAGAGATAGATAGACAGATAGATAGATATTTAGTGGCTAATATGCCCAGAATTATTATTTTAATACTTTTTGTCCCCAAGGCCGCGGACCAGTACCCGGCCGTGGAGCAATTGTTATCGGGCCGCACTGCATAATATGCGGCGACCGCAACTCTAACGAGGCAATGAAGCCGTCAAAACAGCTTCGGGTATCGTATTTTGAAGGGATATTTAAATGTTACCATAGCAACAAACACCCCCCCCCCCCCCGCTTTCCGTGATATCACGGATATCAAGCATATTTATAAATATTATAAATATCCGTGATATCACGGATATCACGGATAACAGTGACATAAATGCTTGATATCCGTGATATCACGGATATCCGTGATATCACGGATATCAGTGCAAAGTGTCTACTAGTAGTACTAGTAATGGCCAAAATGTCCACTAGTAGTACTAGTGGGACTTTTGCACCTTACTAGTAGTACTAGTGACATCATAAATGCTTGATATCCGTGATATCACGGATATCCGTGATATATATATATATATATATATATATATATATATATATATATATATATATATATATATATATATATATATATATATATATAATAATTGGTGATAATTATTTCATTTTAAATAGGTTGTTTCCACTGTCTGTTTTTCTGAGACCCACACTGTCACAGAGCTTGGCCTGCTACATCAGATGCATAAATATCACTCTCAGGTGATGATTTCTTATAGGTTAACAGAAAAGATTGCTGGCCCTTTCACACAAATAAAATGTACTTATTTAGAACTAAATTAAATATTTTGAATTAAGTATGCAATTCACAAGACTAGTAAAATAAATATGACCATACTAAAATCTTTAAAATATATACTGTAAAACACAAAAGTTGAAAAGTTTTGTTTTGGAAAAAATTTCAGACAAATGCAACAACCAGCAAGAACTTTTATTTACAATTAAAGCTGCACTAAACAGCGCCGGTCCTGGCCACATTTGCGCCCTGGGCAAACAGACATTTACAGCCTCTTCAAAAACTCCTCAGAGTCCAGAGCTCTTCTGAGGTTTTCGGCGTATGTGTCCATTTCATTTACTGCATCCTTGCTCATGTTTTTAGCAAGGAGATGAGCCAGCACCTGTTTCTCACTGATGAGACAAAATGAAACAGCGATTAGTAAAAGGACATTCACACTGAGAGGTTGTCATGGACAATGTACAAACAATACATATAGGTATTAGCACTCTACTTATGTTTGTAGCATACCTCAAGTCATACTGCACTCCACGGTTGTACAGTTCCGTGGCTCTGTCAATTGAACATTGATGGACAGCAGAAAGGGCGTGGACTGTTGCCTGTGTCATGAGATGAACAAAAGGACATCTTTCAATTTGACAATAAAGTAGTCTGCCATGTTGCAGTTAACAAGATATTAACCATAAGTTAAAGACTGACAACAGTAATAATACAAAATATGTTAATATGATAAATAAAAAAGTTTTAGAATTTACCTCTGGCAGAAGCACATCCATAACAAATGCCACTTGATCGTGACATCTAGTTGTCTGTGCTTCAACCAGGCTTGTCAAGAAGTCCAGCACTCTGTCCAGCTGCTCATCATCCTCAAAGAAAATTTTCACCCTGCCCTTTGATGATGCCCAGGAGGATACAAATTTTCCAGCGATGACCGCCTGTAAACATATATATTTTTTGGGAGGATGCTCAAAGTAAATGTACACACACTAGGCTAACAGAAAATGTTTCACTTAAATAATTCATTTATCATGTTTTGACCAAAATTAGTTACAGCATGCGACTCTAAATTTCAAACTCACTTCAAGATGTTGCAGCAGGCCTTTATCTTGAGTGATGCACCGTGCAAGAAGGTCACTGGTGACTCTTCTTTTGTGTTTAGCTTGCTGAGCCCTTTCCTAAAATTTGATTAAATAGCATTTAGATGTTAAACGTGATTATTCCGGCTAAGTATATTAAATAAGATTTGTTGTTTCTTGATCCTTTGCATGTTCTCACCACAAGCCTGTTGAAACATGTGTCTTCACTCAGGACAACATCTCTGATTGTGGTGACGTCATGTTGGTGCATGCTGTCAATATTGTCCTTAATGAAGTCACACAAAGACATCACTTAGTGCACAGCTGTAAACAATGGATATTTTGTTCTCATGCAATAATCGTCACTCACATTAACCTGCTCTCTGCGTGGAAAGCTGTACGGCCTCTTGTTGTACATGTGGTCAGTGGCGGGGTCTGTGTCCTGTGGAAAGCAAACCATAATTGTGTCAGTTTGTTTAATGGGATCCACAGAGGATTAACATTTGCACTTATTTTTTCACCCCCATTGCAAATTATTAAATTATTGATGAAATGTACAAACTTTCTGCTTTTTACAATAAACAAATCAACAAAAAACATTGGAAAAGCTAATGACAAGACACGATAATCAGGGGATTTTTCAAGATGTGACACAAAATCCCACTTTTTATGACTACTGCTGTCTCAAAATAATTCAATCCCTGCAATTAAATCCCTCATAAGAGTACACATTTGCAAAACTGGTGATGTACACTTGATGCAATTTATCAATAGCTTCATTAGTTATATCAGGTGTGATTCAGATATCACTTCAAATAACTGTACTGGCTAGAGATTTGTAAATGGTGACGTTTAAGTACATGTCAGAAATGTTCCTGAGTGACAGAAAAATACATCTCTTGCAAAAATGACAGATGTATTCTTGAATCTTGAATCCATTTGAATTGTCCATGTTTGATTTGTTTAATGCCAACTTCTGAAAGCTTGTTAATTTTGCTAATACACCGATTCTGCAATAGGGGTGCAATAATTTTGAACGCAACGGTATAATAACACAGTACCATCGAAAACATATTGCATCGTGTACCATAAATGTTTATGTAATAGCTGTTTGAGTGGTGACCTATTTTCAAACAGGAGTGATGGATACTGTGTAAGGTGTTCACTGACCATGGTGCTGCTTTCATGTTTTCTTTTTTGTGTGATCCTGAATACCGGTGGTACATTGTCTCGAAGGGTTGCCTGTCCTTCTTCTGTAAAATGGGAAAACTTCCTTCCATACCTGCAATTAACATACATTTTCATTACCCAGAATCAAGAGATAAGTGTTACCATAAAGTGTTCTTAATAATTAAATTAAAAACTGAGCCCTGCAGCGTACCCTTCCAGCCCAAGGTTTTCTATTAGGACAATGCACCACCATCTTCTCAGGAGACACATGTCATCCTAATAAAGAGCACAGTTACTCAATGAGGACACATTTTTTTATAATATATAAAAAAATAACAAAAAGTAGTGATATCATTTTTTTCAATTTTTTAGGATACTCACAACACTGAAGTCAAAACAAGCATCCATGACAAAGTACCAGGCATACTGTAGTGATGATAAATTCCCAATCAATACATGTAAGACACAGGGAATATCTGACAGCTGACTACTCTGTGAAAAAGTGGGCACACATTTACACTGAAATATGTAGTGCTAATCATTACAATAAATGGCATATTTGAAAAGGCATGACATACTGGATAGATAGAAAACGGAGCACTGTCCTGAACAAGAAAAAAAAACAAAACAATTATGTGCCACATTACTTTATATGATGTTACCCTCACTCACCATTATCATGAAGACACCACAATCATTGCCATGTGTCTGCTTAGGAACACCCTGTATGGCAGACAGTTACAGTCAACAAATAGTAGACACTTACAAATCAATTTGATAGTGATATAGCAGGCAATACCTCCAAATCCAGAACAGTCTTCTCTGTTCAGGTTCCCACAGCAACCCGCTGTGCAACACCTCTGAGTAACAGAAAAACACAGCAATGTAAAACACAAGTATGCACTGCTATGATTCTGTTAGGGAGTATAAACAAACGGATGGTATGTCACAATATGAACAGTATCAAAATCTGTAATCCACAGAACAGGGAACATGTCCAAGAACTGGACCATGCAAATCTGTAAGTATTTATTATTTCCTAAAGTTCAACAAGGAGGATTTCTTTCTGACTCCCTTTCCTTTTGATTGTCTATTATTCTATTGTCAATTTGTCTATTTCAGTCCATTTCAGCTCTCTATAAGCAAATCTTGTCTGATCCTATAACCATCTTTCAGTGCTTGGTACATTTATTGTCACAATGCCTCCTGATAGAACTTATGTTTTGAGATTTTTCTGAACATTGGCAGGTCAGGGTACTGTGACTGCCAGAACACACAACACTGGCAACCTTACCAGATTCCTGTAGGCCTGACTGGAGAAACCCTCTGCTCTTCTGAAGTAATGGGAATCCAGAAAGAAAATTTCTTTCTGGAGTGGCCTCATTACCTATAGAAAATATACAGTCTGTACAATAAGGAAAAAGCCACAGCAAACTCACAAATGACTTCAAAGTTAAAATACAGACATCATCATCCACAACATATGTCTTTTGATTATGTTCTGTAAATGGTATAATGTCCTTACACACAGCAGAAAATGGCCTGGAATCCACAGGGGTATGATGAGGGCATCTTTCTGGACGGCATCTTTCTGTAAATAAAAAAATAAAAAAAATAAAAAAATGCTACTTTTATGAACACTTGAAAAAAAGGTTAAAATCAGTTATGCATGATGAGGGAGTACATGATATTGAGTAGTGATTTGTTAGAAATAATAGCGCTGCAAGGCTAAGAGACATTATTTAGCTTAGTGTTTGAAATATCCTTGCATTAAATCTTCTTAAGATCTTAAATGTATCTTTGACACATGCTATTTAGGACCAGCAAAAACTTTTCACAAAATGACAATTTATTTTGTTTAATTACTGGGAAATGGAGCAGGGGATCGCAGTTGGTGGGAGGGAGCCATGTTGCGGTGACATGCAGGTCAGCGACAAAAACATCCCTTCCCTGTAGATTGAAAGCATACCAAGATTTTGTCAGTGCTAGAAAATGGTAAAGCATGGCTCAATATCACCTATCAATACATCTATGTAATGCATACACACCAAGAAATTCCCTTTTCATCCACTTTTTATTGCTAACCCTACACTGGTCATTCAATTCTATAAAAGTTACTAAAACACAGTAGCGGGAATAAAAACCTATTTCATTTCAAATCTGCATGCATTCATGTCTACACATAACTTAACTTACACATAAAGCATCAATTGACCCAAATCAGATTAGGGTCAATTGATGCTTTTTGCATTGTTCCCTTGAAACAGCCTCACTGTTCTTTCCAAAGCAACCAGACTGCATTTCAAGAAACGTATTTTGAAACTGTAAAACACACTTCAACCAAACTTCACCAACACACATATTACCGAAACTATTCAGTTTGATATGTTGAGTAAAATAAAAAATAAAAATATTCTGATTCTGCGTGACGTGTTCCCCCACTGCTTCTGTTAGCATCCCTTGCTCACTCATTACTTTTAAAAGACGACACAAAATGGGTTTGCCTACGAACATTTACTTTGAGTTTAAAGAAATGTGTTTTTACAAATAAAGTCCACTCTTTCTGCTGAGCAAATGATGTCTTAAACGTCACATTAAACGTCAACATATTCCCATAATGTAAAAATAATATAAAAGTGTTTTACCTGAAACGCCATTGTCGCCTCGTCTTTGCACATACACATGCAACGCACAGACGCTGTTTACAGGGGCGTGGTTTGAAGCGGCTGCGCACGCAGATGTGGTTTATAGGAGGCGTGTTTTGTAGTGGCTGCAGCTGCAGCTAGACCCTTCTCGAAGTAATGACCAGATCAGTCACTGATTGGCTGAAATTTGGACCAATCAATGTGAAAATGGCAGCTTCCTTACACGCCCACATTCCCCTTTCTTGGATATCCGTGATATCAGTGATATCACGGATATCCGTGATATCAGTGATATCACGGATATCCGTGATATCACTGATATCAAGCATTTATGATGTCACTAGTACTACTAGTAAGGTGCAAAAGTCCCACTAGTGCTACTAGTGGATATTTTGCCACTTACTAGTGCTACTAGTACGCATCTTGGCTCTTACTAGTGCTACTAGTGGACATTTTGGGCATTACTAGTACTACTAGTGGACACTTTGCACTGATATCCGTGATATCACTGATATCACGGATATCCGTGATATCAGTGATATCACGGATATCACGGATATCCGTGATATCAGTGATATCAAGCATTTTTGATGTCACTAGTATTACTAGTAAGGTGCAAAAGTCCCACTAGTGCTACTAGTGGACATTTTGTCACTTACTAGTGCTACTAGTACGCATCTTGGCCCTTACTAGTGCTACTAGTGGACCTTTTGGCCATTACTAGTACTACTAGTAGACACTTTGCACTGATATCACGGATATCACGGATATCCGTGATATCAAGCATTTATGATGTCACTAGTACTACTAGTAAGGTGCAAAAGTCCCACTAGTGCTACTAGTGGATATTTTGCCACTTACTAGTGCTACTAGTCTGCATCTTGGCCCTTACTAGTACTACTAGTAGCCACTTTGCACTGATATCACGGATATCAAGGATATCACTGATATCAAGGATATCAGTGATATCCCTGATATCACTGATATCACGCTTTACAAATGGCACCCCATACATTTATAACATAATTATTGTTCTTCTTATTGCCATCAACAACAGTAAAAGCTCATCAGGCTTTATGGGGTTAAGTTTTTGCTGGGTGGAATCCTTTCAGAAGAGCCAATAGGAAACCTCAATGCATGTGCTGTCCCCACCTCCCAATTAGCATTTTATTCCACTAGTTCTACTAGTGAACATTTAGACCCTCACTAGTACTACTAGTAGGCCAAAAACACCTTACTAGTACTACTAGTGGACACTTTTGCCCTTTCTAGGACTACTAGTAAGGAACAAAATAACCCAACTAGTGCAACTAGTGGTTGCTGTGGCTCTTACTAGTAGTACTAGTGGACAATTTGGGCCTTACTAGTACTACTAGTAACAATAAGAATGCCCACTAGTAGTACTAGTGAGAGCCACAATGTCCACTAGTAGTACTAGTAATGTCGAAAGAGACATACTAGTATTACTAGTAGACATTTTGGCCCTCACTAGTAGTACTAGTAATGTCAAAAACATCTTACTAGTGCTACTAGTGGACATTTTGGCTCTCACTAGTACTACTAGTAGGCATTCTTGCTGTTACTAGTAGTACTAGTAAGGGAAAATATACCTCACTAGTACTACAAGTGGACATTTTTGTACGTACTAGTAGTACTAGTGAGGTCAAAAATGCCTCACTAGTACTACTAGTGGGCATTTTGGTGCTACTAGTAGGGTCCAGGAGGCTACTAGTGCATGACACATGCCTACTAGTAGGGCGTAGTAGTGTTACTAGTGCAGCACAGTAGTTTACAAGTAGGGTTTGATTGCGAACTAGTAGGCCAAAAGTGGCACTAGTAGTGTAAAAAACGTTACTAGTAAGACACAGTCGTTCTACTAGTGTGCTCTAGTAGTTCTACTAGTGCGAAATATCGTCTTACTAGTGAGGACAAAAAGCTTACTAGTACATGGACCTTAAGTCCGATATCAAGGATATTGAATAAATGCTCAAACGGCTTTCCATACAGACGCGGCAGTGGAAGCTGCAGCCACAACGTAACCTATTTCTAATTAAAAACGTACTCTCGCATTCGCCAAGAATCGCGATTCATTTTTTCTGTGAACCGATGCGAGTCGTCACGCATTTGTACCGATTTTAATCGTGTCACGATGTATCGTTACATCCCTACTTGTGTGTGATAAATTCACCCTCAGTACAGAAGTTTTTTTGTACCAGGCTGTAATCATGTTTATTTCTGCTGTGAAGTTGGACATTTGAACATGGGGACTTATGGAGACTGACTCACTTCTGGAGCTAGCCTCAAGTGGACGACAAGAGGAACTGCAGTTTTTCACCCAGCAGCTTTATAAAGGTATAAACACGGACACATCCAATGCACATTATTTCCTTATTTAAAAAAGGAAATAATCATGTTCCAGACTAAAGGCTTTTCGCTATTTTGTGTACAGACTCTGGGAGTTAAAACTCATATTCACAGAGGTATTTTCGAGTAGAAGTGACGTAGCTGCAGATGTGTAAGCAGAGGTCACAGTGCGCTGCGGGGGGTCGGCGGAAGTCGCGACTGTCCGCCCGGGTGCTGTGCTCTCTTTAAACGCAGGGCGAAGAGCAGAGCTCCGATCGTCCATAAAGCGGATTACATCTTGCGTCTGCTGCTACATCATCTCAGCTGGTCCAGAGGATTCCCTCCTGCGTGGAAACAAACAAGCTGTGCCTGTGTGCTCGGCTCTGCTTGGCTCTGCTTAGCTCAGCACGACAGCATGGATTTCAACGTGAAAAAACTGGCTTCAGATGCGGGAGTCTTCTTCACCCGGGCGGTGCAGGTAAGCAGAACAATCGTTTTGCTGGATATCCGTGCAGGAGAGCGGTAATGTGGGAGTTGATTCGCCGTCACACTCTGCGTCCTGCACGAATGGATGGATGCATGAACGCCGCAGGCCGTCTTGCAGGGTTTGTACACACACTCGCTGAGCAGATGATGGTGTATGGAGTGTAACCGTAAAGATGGAATCAGCTGTGCGCTGTCGTGTGTTTTGACAAGCGCGAGCAGCGCTGTAAGCCGATAAAGGTTTGTTCAAGCCTCGATCCATTATTGATAGCTGTGATCGGTGTATCACCCATGTGACACCAGCACAACGACTCCCTGCTCCCATTAAGTCACCAGGAGAAGAGTGGGTCTTCATGCAGCAGAGGATGCAATGCACTCAGTCACATACTGTGCATGCATGCACCACAAGTGACCGTTTAATGATTGATTTGATCTAAACTGCCCATTAATACAAGAATTACAACACCTACATGTGAATCAGAAGGACTGACAAAGAAGCACTTGTTTGAATGAATGCTTAGCTGCCATAGCTTTTCAAAATACACATTATCCACAAAGAAATGCACATTTCCAATGTGTATGTGAACTGTTGGAATGAATCTAAATTTCCTGTCGAGAAGTAAACGTCTTAAATGATGATGTATCATTGGTGTACCTGTGCTGATTATCAAGAAGTCTTTTGTAGGCGAGGATTTTAAAAGTGCCATGTGAATGTGTGAGGTGTGCTATGAGAAGTATTAAACATTTTAATTAACATTTTATTTATTAAGTTTCAACAGGTAAAACAAGAGCACACATATAACAAAACAAACAAACAAACATTTGGCTTACATATACATTTAGATTCAAATTCATACAGGCAACAGATTTAGGAGTCACATCCCATACAATTAAAAATACATTTAAAATAAATAAAGGGTGTGTTGTTATGTATGATATTTACATAATTAGGGAAAGGTATGAAGGTACAGAGGCAGAGCGTTCAGAGCTGTGATACTAACCCTGGAAAAATGGTGGAAATATTCATTGTTGTGAATTTTACATGTCAGATGCTCCAATGCAACATTCAAGTATAACCTTTTGCCACTGAACCTTAGATGGAACTTGTGATTCACAAGAAAACCCTTTCAGTCACAGAAAGTGAGTGTAAAGTTTTCTTTGATATTTGTCAGTGTAGACACAGCACATTGTTCACTAACAGCCGTGTTAGCCACTGCAGCTTTCTTACCACTTTCTGCAATCTTTGACTGAACAGATCCATAAATGCAACAAGTTCAGATCACTTTGCTGGAGGTTGTCCAAAGGCATTGTGGGGAAAAACACAGGAATTCACTGGCTGCAGAGGAAGTGGGCAGGACGTGTACTTGCGTATATGTCCTGTCTACTGTCTGAGTACAGTCTCTCACAGACTGTATCAAACAGGAAGCAATCTGCTGCGGTGGTGTCAGAGGAGAGAAAGCGTTTCATTGGATGTAAAATAAAATTAGTGTGGTTTGTCAGGAAAACTGTTGGACACACACCTTATTTTGAAGGTTTCAGTTGCAGCCGTGCAGCGTATTCTCTCAAAAGGCATTCAGTTACAAAAAGACCACATTGACAGAAAAAACAAGAATATAATCTATTTATACTCACAGTGATTTAGCTTCCCAATGTACTCACAGTCAGTGAGTTCTACAATGTGCTAGCATCCCCTGGCTGAACATTTGGTAGTAAAAGATCAGATTCTCACAAGTAATTACCCCACAGTGAACCTGGCACCTTTGGGGTGCCCTGTCCGTCCAGGCTAATCCAGTTCTGTATTGAATTTGTCTCTTAGAGTCCTATTCTGTTTCTTTTAAAGATCTGACAAAATGTAATTTTAGCTCATCCATAAAGCTGTTTGTAAGTTTTTGTGTTCTGAAAGTGCTGGTGAATTCCTCAGTCATCATTGTGTCTTTAAAGTCCAGCTGGCTGCTGCTGCCTTTTGTCAGACCTGGCAATCAGTAAAGAGCATGGAACGAGAAGTTACATACCACAGATGCTTTTTTTTTTGTTGTTTTTTTTTTGCCTCAGCTATAAAAGTTTGCAGCAAAAGTGTGTTTTCATCATTTGTTGCACAATTCACATTTGGACAGTGAGGATAAAAAGTTCTGTACTAGCACATAAGATATACTGTATTGTTTGATATAATTTGCAGACCGATAAATCTTTTGATATGATTCTTTAGGATATAAACTTTATTAAATGTGACAGGATTAGCGCACAGTGAAGACAGCAACAAGAAGATTAATATAAATATTCACAGGAAATAATCTGCTCAAAATTCATCCAAATAACTTAATCTAGACAAAATGTCCTTCGGTTATAATAAAATAACATAAAGTTCTTAGGGCTCTTCGAAAGAATTCTGTATTTTGGTACAGTGGTGTAGGGATCAACTAGCTAACTGTGACAACGGTGTGCCATTGGTCGCCCCTGTTAGTATCATGGAGTCAGTGATTCAAATCAAACACAGGAACATTACAGATGGTTACATTATTTTCCAATGTTCAGTCTACTGCTGACAGCTTAGTCATTTTTCAAACCCTCTAAGCAGTGACAAATTAAGCAGCTTATTCAGACCATCAGTAAAAGAGGTGTGAAAAATATTCAAATGATGTGATTCTTTGTCATGCCCACTGCATGGCTTCTTTTGCCAACAGCAGCAGCAGGGTCGCTCTGCAATTTATTCAATGCCCAAAGGTTATTAGGTTTTGTGAATATGACATTGACACAAAAAAAATCTAAGGGATTCCCAACACGAGTACAAAATGTGCATGCATATGCCTGTGATGTACACTCAGGTTTCTGACTTTGTCTCGCAGTTCACAGAGGAGAGGTTGGGCCAAGCTGAGAAGACAGAGCTGGATCCTCACTTAGAGAACCTGATCACTCGGGCTGATGGCACCAAGAACTGGACCGAGAAGATCTTAAGACAAACAGAGGTGCTTCTGCAGCCCAACCCAAGTAAGAAAATGATGTCACGTCATCAAGTCACGTGACCTCCCAACCAGATGTTATACAGAGTCTCAGGAGAAACTAATGAACAATGATTATTGACTAAGAACAAAACTGTAATAATATTTTATCCTGAAAAGTCATGTTTATGATAACCAGAATGCAAAAGATGACAAACTCCTCTGGTCATTTTGAAGTTTGTTTAATAGGCTGCTGTGACACGCTCACTGCCACTGTGGGTTCCAGCACAGACCAGTCGGAGACCAAAGCTGATTTATAATGGGTTATTTTATTTAATATCGCACAGTGTCACGCTGCAGCCGTTCGCAGGCGTCCTCGCTGCCGTCTGCCGCGTGCTTGTCTCTCCGTCCTCCCTTCTCTTCCTCCAGCACGCTACTTAACTCAGGAAAAGGGGCGAGAGTGATTATCATTTAGTTGGGTACCGGTGTGCCAATCACGCTCACCTGGCGCTGCTCTCCTGAGCCCTCCCCACACCTCTCTCCTGCAGCTGATGCACCACGCCCCCGTCCACAGCTGCCTTCTCTGCAGCAGCTCATATTATTTACAAGTTAAATGCACTTTTTGCTCATTTTGTTATTAATCAGTTTGTAGTGTAACACTTGGAGATTCCACATTAATCTGTAATAGACTTCCGATGGATAGAACCGTAGATGGACCTTGGTAATGGCTAACCCATGACTTGTGTATTTTTTAACCCCCCATGCTACAGTCGACCACACTGGTAAGTCATTTCCTGTGTTGCGTAATTCATTGCACTTAAGCCTCCTGAATATCAATTAGTCCACATGATATAGCGCATAGCATAAACCTACAGTATGTCAAGATAGATTATTTAATATTGTTTATGTACAAACAGAGTCACATTATCCTCTGAAAACAGTCTGCTGCACACTGAACAGGCACAGACAGGTGTTGAATGACTAATGACCTTCCATGTAGGAGACACCTGTAAGCACTTGTTTAATTGGGTAAAGGCAGTGCTGCCTTCAGGGGAAAATCCTCTAATGAAACTAAGAGTTTCAAATGCTTTCCTGCAGCACAGTCATTAAAAGCAGGTTAGTCATAAAGACAGTGAGCGGGAATAATGTGTACTATACTGAGTCACTTCACTTGTCTCTACAGAAACAACAGTCATCTTTCACTTTTTTACTGTTTACTCGTGAATCGTTTTGGTTATTGGTGTCATTTTGCTGCTCTCATGTTTTAAGTGAAATATTGTTTTCATTTACTGATTATTTATGACTTCCATTTCACTCTTTTTGAAATTGCTGTGTGCCACAATCAATAAAACCTTGAAATTCTTCCACTGAGCAGCTGGAAGCAGTTGCTTTTGTTGTCTCCAAAAAAAAAAGTCTCAGGAAAGTTTGAAAAGTTGTGGTAGCATTTCAAACTTGAACGACCTTTCAAATATTGTATATAGCAAGAGCTTAATTTGTCCATAAAAAGAATTGTTCAGTCAACCCTTTTGTGTCTTATTAGACAAAAAGTTCTTATTTAATGAATGTTTTCACCAGGTGCTCGAATAGAGGAGTTCATCTATGACAAGCTGGATAAGAAGCTTCCCTCCAAAGTGACCAACGCTGAGGTGCTGGGCCAGTACATGCTGGAAGCTGCCACTGAATTTGGTCCAGGGATGCCATATGGTCAGTGGAGCTGCTGCTGAATCTGCTCTCTCTCATAAGCAGCAGCATCCTTTCTATTAACAACAAAAATTAAATAGTTTATCTCTTGGTGATGTTTTTCTATATTTATGTATTCACTATCTTAAACCCCATTTTTGATACTAGAGTGGTAACGCAGGGCAAGTTATTGTTCCAACCCGTTGCAGTGCAAAAATACTACTAACAGTGCAGTAGCTGAGCTTAAACACACACACACAAACGTACACTCCCACATACAAACACACACGCTCTGCTGCATAGCTCATAACACTAGGGCTGTGGTCGAATAGTCACAAATGACCTCCTATGTCCTTTCCGAAATACTTTTCCTTGACCTCCATGGAACATGTCATGAGGGCAAAGAAGGATGGGAAGGTGAATTTCTAAGGACTAAAGAAAAGACAGCCATGGTAACTCAGAGAACAACAAAAGCTAACAAGTGTCGCGTGGTTGTCACATTGAGAATGATTGCTTACCCTCACAGGAAGGTTCAGTGTATCCTAAAGGAAATGAAGCACCTTTCCTAAGAGAGAATACAAACAGCTCTTATTAAACTTTCGGGTCATCTGGGTCTCAGTTAGGAACCTTCTTCTGAAAGATTATTCGACTGAAGCCTAATGCTGTGTCTTGATTTGAATACTTATTTTAGTACACTTCTAGTATACACTGTGTACACTATGTACTTCCTAGTGTAGTGCACTCATTTCAGCAGAGTACAGCAGGGGCTTACTCAATTCGTGGCAGTATCAGAGGCAGCTGCCTCTGCCTTAGCGGTGTCTGAGGCAGCTGCCACGGACCTGCGTGGCAGTTGCTGGTGTTATAGGCATCTGTTTTTAATTTTATTTTATAAAACAGTCGTCAGAGTTGTATTAGCCTTGTTGCTGTCCGTGGCAGCTGCCTCAGACACCGCTAAGGCAGAGGCAGCTGGCTCAGATACCACTACGGCAGAGGCAGCTGCCTCTGATACTGCTGCAACAAATTGAGCCAGCCCTCTCTCGCAGAGTAGTGTCTACATTTAAGTACAGCTGTTGTAAACCCACAGGGTTGACAATCAGCTTCACATATTGCAACCAGACTCAACATTTGTCTACCAAAATATGAATATAAAACATATGTTTAGCTTACATTTACAGGTATTCAGCACAACCACTTCAGCTCAAAACAGCTGAAACGTCAGATAATCAAGTGAGATTCTCGGTCAGGTTTGACGTAGTGCGTAATCCAAGTGTTCATGTGTCGGCCCCTCTGTAGGCAGTACTCTGATCACAGTTGGAGAATACCAGAAGAGACTGGGGGGAGCTGAGCGTGAGCTCCTCCACACTTCAGCGACCACTTTCCTCACCCCTCTACGCAACTTCTTGGAAGGAGACTGGAGGACTATATCTGTAAGTCTGACTAACTGATCTCACTACAACCAACTAGTCATTGGTGAGGATGTTAATGAGGATATTGCCATGGACACATTGACACTCGTGTTAAAACTGGTTTTGCGCTGTTTTCTACTCATACAAAGAGCAAACATAGCGTTGCAAGCAGATCCACACTTTCTGATTAGATCTCTCCTGTCATCTGCAGAAAGAGAAACGTCTGCTGGAAAATCGACGGCTGGATCTTGACATCTGCAAAGCACGCCTGAAAAAAGCCAAGCTGGCAGAAGCGAAAGCAGCGGTGAGATAAAATTTCATTCTTCTTCATCTGTAATAGTATTTAAATCACAGTAACTATGAAACTTGCAGCAGCTAAGCTGTGCACATAGATTTCTCAGCAGCAGTGATGACACTGAATTGAATAGCCAGGAGGGGGCACTATAACACCTCATCTTACTGTTTAATCCAGCAGTGTTCAAACTTGTTTCAAACAGGGACAGATGTGACATTGTGAAGATGCCCAGGGTTATTTATTTGTTATTGTTGTTACAAATGCACTGTTCTTTGACAGTTTTATTTTCATTGTCACAATTATCTTTTTTTTTTTTTTTATAACAATGTAACCAAATCAGTTTCAGCCAATCAGGTGTGAACAAATCACCTGAAGTCAACATCTGGAGTCAGATAACAAAGAATACATATGAATATGCTAAACTTGCATGAGGTTGATACAAATCTGAACCCCATGTTCATTGTAAACATGACTTATTATGAGTCATAAAGTCATTCAGAAAATAATATTTTGTGTCACATCTACAGATATATAACAGCAGCCGTTATGTCCTTAGAGGTTAACGTTTAACACATCCAAATGCTTCATTATGTCAATCAAAAAAAGTCAAATCTTCCAGCCATACAGTTTCTGACATTCCAAGCAGGCCATAAATAATATATTGTAAAAATAAGTTGTTGCTGTGAACATGTTAGCAAGCAGTTGCATAGTTAGACATAGTAATACTGGTATTCATTCTGAGTGTGTGTTGGTGTTTTAGTTTCTACCAACTCCTGAGAAAAATCTGCCTCTTTAGCTGCTAAACGCTCCACTATGGTCACCTACTGTGTCTGTGTCACTGCATAGAGCTTATTCAGTGAATATAGCTGCCTGCTGCTGCTGCTGCTGGGAACCAGGCTGATGAAAGCTGAGAGCAATGAGCTGAAAGACACGAGCTGAGGGGATATAAACACAGGCATATAAACACAATTCACTTCTCCCAAGATCTTCTGCAACATGTTGAGCTAGTTGCTGAAATTGATGCCAGTTTGATGCTACATGTTTGATAGACATTAGGCCTTTTTTTTTGTTGACCTTGTCATCTCCAAATTTGGTGTGACATCTGTGTGTTAAAATAAATCAGGAGGCAACCTCTGTGAAATAGTTTAAAAACTGCAGTTCCTCAAACGGCCACTTGAGACTGGCTTCAGAAGTGAGTCAGTCTCCATAAGCCCCCATGTAAAAACGTCCAACTTCACAGCAGAAATAAACATGTTTACAGCCTGGTACAAAAACAGTTTTGGTCTCTATAGCTAATTTCCCCGTTCATGACAACTGTACTGAGGGTGAATGTATATACAACTTACCTGTTTAGGTTATATTAAAGCTTAAAATTATGCAGAATTAACATTGTGGCTGCTTGACATAGTATTCCAATCAAATCACAGTTATAAACTTGTAGCTTGTAGTTTTGGTTCGATTCCAGATGCATACAGAGAGACATCTCTCTTAAGAGTTGGTGGAGATTAAAACTGAGCTAAAAATGAGCCTGAGTGTTCATCCAGAAGACATTCACTGGATGTCCAGAAACCCATCAATGATTGGAGGATAATGTGACTCTGTATCTGCTGGATGTGAACCTTTTATTAGCCAGGTGCATAATTGTGTACATCATTGATACATTGATGTTTTCTTGCTCCCAAAATAAATAAACACAGCTTTTAAAGTTGACAAAAGTTGGTTGCAGTGGGAGACACTTTGGCCTCACAGCTCATATGTTTTATATGAAGTCATCAACACAGTTTTTAACAGTAAAATGTTGCATCTTGTGCCAGTTCTTCCTCACGCATCCATTATGAAATTGAAAAATCTAGAAGAAGGCATATACAGGAATATCACAGATTAGGTGCTATAGCAAGAAACGCTCAGTCTACTGTCTATTTTCGTGTCAGGTCATAAGATCTTGCTTTCATTTTGTACCCATATTTTGGTTGCTTTGTCAGTTGGCATGGCCACACTGACCAAACTACCGCTTCTTAATTGTTCTAATAGCTTTTCAGAAGCTCTACTGGATGTTACATCATCAGTGATTCTGCCTGCATGTATCTCAACCTCAATGAAATAAGTTTGTTAATTCATCGTGCTGACTACAGACACTTTGTCTGAAACCATCACACCACGGTTTCCAGAGCAAAGGGCTTACAGGAAAATGACAGAGTAGCCTTTTATTGGTACATTAAAAAACATGTGCACATAAGAAAATTGTCCAGTATGAATGTTTCATTTTGTCTTGTTTTTCATTGTGGGTATACATTATGAATAACTTAAGACAAAAGTCTGTGTAACACTCAGCTGAGGACTGGTGACAATGTTTCACCAATTTTATTATTCGGAGCACAATCGACAAGTCACATATATTAAACATGATTTAATAAAGATGAGAACAGTGGCTCAAGTTCATCTTGGTCTGATTCTCTTTAGGTTGCCTGACTTCTCTAACCAGCTTGGTTAACTCCAGGTTTTCTACTCGTGTTTGGGTGAAGGAGCTGGAGTTGTACAGCGTAGTACCTGACATGAAATGACACAGGCAAATGAGTTCATGTGCAAAAGCCCAAACTATAATCACACAATAAGAAGCGGTAGATGTGTAAATATCAAAAGCAAGGCTAGGCCTAGAGGACTTTTTAATCATGGTCCATCTCCAGTAGTCTAGAATCTGTATGGATTTTCCATAGGAGAAAAGTCTGTGTGTCCGAGTGGATTTCTTTTTATTAAAAGGCAAGCCCCTGGAAACTCACCTCATGTTGATGTTATCTTGAGCTGCAGTGATATGTAAAAATACAGACACTATCATTAAATAAAGTAACTCGATATATAATCCTATGATTTGTAAAAATCTGATGTAATCATCCTGTAACTCAATGACACTGATCGCTAAGACAGTATCTAGGGGCGATGACTACTTTTTCCTATGAGGCTAATGTTCCATTTTGATCTAATCCTCTAAACTGAGCCTGCTTCTGTCCCCATAGTGGTCGACCTAGGTTTAAAAGTAAGTTAGATTTGTGACACCAAAAAAGCAGAGTTTCGATTCAAAGGCCTCTGCTCAGTACTGGGTTACGATGTTCAAAAACAGCAGGGGGCGACCTTCTCAAAGCACAGCGCTGACAGCTGGATTCAAAGGCAAGAACGTAATTTAGTCTCTGTGGGCTCCCATGTACGCTAAGCATCTTCATATTGCATCAGTTATTTTATATTGCAACTACTCAGGTTTAAATTGTTTATGGTTGTAGATGTATAGTTGTAATTAGTAATCCTAACAATTAAATCTGTAACTAAAACTATCATCAGGCTAATAAAAGCTGAATTTAATATCGATGCCACAACAAAAAAAGTAGAGCTTTAAAAGCAACTAATAAAAGAGTGCTTAATAATAATGAAATAATTTTTAGTCTCTTTGATATCACGTCAAACATCAACTACTCCTTGCAGTGAACTAGATGATCTGCACATGTGCTGCTTTGATTTCTTTGTGTTGGTATGCTTTTGGCTAACCTTTTTTCTTTTTGTGTTTGTTTTTCTGCTTAATGACTGTAACTGCATGACTGTTCCAACATGTGTTTCCTCCTCCCTGCTCTTTGTTTGTAGGCTGCGCCTGATTTTCAGGAGACAAGGCCTCGAAATTATGTTCTTTCTGCCAGTGCATCAGCGGTAAGGGTCCCGAGTGAAACAAACGTGGTAACATGCTAATCAGTATAGGAGCACTAGAACACTTTGTGGACAGCCTTTAATGTGTCATTCAGACTCAGTGTGGACACCAATAGACAAACAAAAGGTTAAAAGCGAAAATACTTTTTTTTAAGCAAAATAATGCTCACTTTTGGTGGTTTAATGTTCACAATGGCGGCATATATATCGTCACTCTCCCTCAACGTGTCTCTCTTTCATATCACATCTTAGCACCATCAGCCACTGTGGCTGCTGTTCAGCAAAAGTTAGGTAGAAAGACAAACCTCTTTGGTACAACAGCAAAGTTGGGGATGATTACACAATAATTCATGTCAGACGTTCACATATAAACATGTGTGTCAAACCAGTCAGCGGACAGCAACACATGAATGTCACTATAATGACACTCCTCAAAGATGCACATGATAACAGGACTGTTGCATGATGTTTGCAACATAAATGGCACTAACATACACTGATATCAGCATGCCTGTGCATGTTTGAGTTTTTGTTATTTATTTAGTACATATATGTACATAATATACATATCGGCAAATCTTTTTATAGCATGAGAACCAGATCAGTGTCAGATCTGCATTTTCATTGAATTGCATGACGTCAAACCGCTGTTACTCCTGTTCTTGTGGCAGGGTGAACTGAACAAATTCAACAGAACACAGCAGGCACAGGGGATTAATCAAAACACCACAGCAGATTGTTGAGTCTCAATTACACGCAACTAAATACAGATGGAAATTAACCTCAACAAGTTGTGGTGGTTGGATTAATCACCTGTGGTTGCGGTGTGACGTAAAATTCACCATGTGAGGATGAAGTTAAACATCAAGACTGCCCTTGGTGGTGACAGTGGTAAGGAAAAACTTCTTTAAACAGGAAGAAACCATTGAACAGAACCAAGCTCATTAGTGGGCAGCCATCTGCCATGACCGATCAGGCCACAATTTAACCTAAAAAAAAAAGGAAAAATTAAAAAAGCTTAAAATGACAATGACAAAATGTGAAGTTTAAAGGTGGATCTATGCAAACAGAAAGCTTAAATTGTGAGAATGAAATTGAAATGGCAACAGAAATAAGAAAATGTCTTCTAATTTAAAAGCTTGTATTGATCCATAGAAGGTAAATGTAAACATCAAATCAGAATGAAGATAATAAGTGCAGTGAAATCTGCTTTTGTTGTTTGTGTTGTGCTGTCCCTCCTGTTCATCTGAGGCTTCTTGGTTTTATAATTGAATCAGATACAGAGCGACTGGAAAAGTTGTGATGTGGCTGCGGAAAGAACAAGAACCTTTTCATCTTGTTTTATTTGAATGACAGTAAGAACTGTTTTAATCTCCAGTGATTTAGTGTGTGTTCTGGTTTACACACCCTTTGCCCCATCAACAAGCCATTTTGTTGTTTTCTTAATAGAAAATAGAAGTAATTTAAGGAACAAGGTCAATATTTATGTGGGCAGAATGACAAGCAAACATTTTTTTTACAAAAAAGTGGTGCGTGGTAAGAAATGAGTGCGCAGGACAGACCGCATTCTTACATCAGGCTGCAATGTCTGCAGAGTTTAGTAGAGTAAAGGTCAACTTTAGTTCAGGTTGATGGCCAACAGCAGCTGACAGACACTGAAGTTTTTTCTGATACACTAAATCAGCTTTTCTCTTATAACAAACATTCTCTAAGAAAAAAAAAATCACAATAAAATCTTAACAAAATGACCAAATGCGTGGTGGGGTCAGGCCATTAGATGAGTGGAGGCTGAAGGATAGAGTGTGGTAATGGTCTCTGCCGTAGCAGATGGGCCTGGTTGTGGAGGGCTTTGTGTGTGAGGAGAAGGATTTTGAACTGGAATCGCTGTGGAGCCAGTGGAGGTTCTGGAGGACAGAGATGATGTGGTCACGGGTATGGGTGAGCAGATGAGCAGCAAAGTCCTGGATGTATAAAGGTTTTGGATAGTGTGCCGCAATCAGAACAGCAGAAACGAGTGATGGGAGTAATCGGGCTAAGTTTTTAGGTGAACCAAGGCAGTTCTGTTTCTTGTGAGGGATTTTAGGGCTGCTGCTGCTGATGTCTGATTTACAGTTGTATGAACAAGTATTTGCCCCCTTCCTAAATTCTTACTTTTTTACATATTTATCACACTTAAATGTTTAAGATCTTAAAATAAATGTTAATATTAGACAAATAATCATTGCATTTATTAAGATCATGCTGTGATCTCAAAAGTCTGGAAAGAGTTATAGAGCTATTTCTAAAGCTTTGGGAGCTTGTGGTTTCCAGTTTCTTCCCTGTCTCTTTCTTATTTTTGAGTCATGAACACTGACCTTTACTGAGCTAAGTGAGGTCTATAGTTCTTGAGAAGTTGTTCTGGGTCCTTTTGTGGCTTTCTGGATGAATCATTGCCTATAGATTAGATTCAATAATCTATTTAAATACCAGACTTTAACCCAGCAAATCCAGCATTATCATGAATTTAGATTCAACAGACCTGTTCACCTTGCTAGTTTCAGATTAGCTAAACTGAAGCACAGCTTTTAATTCTTTATATTGTCACCATAAATTGATGTTTGAATGACTATTTTTCTGTTCTCATGCTGCTTCTCTCAGCTGCTGAGTGAGGAAGTGGACAAAGTAAGTACCTCCACCATTGAAGTGTGGTGATCTGTGTTTGTGTCTGTGATCTGTGTTTCATTAAAGCATTCTGTGTGTTTAAAATCAGGCAGAACATGAGCTTCGCGTAGCTCAGACAGAGTTCGACCGACAAGCTGAGGTGACCAGACTTCTGCTGGAAGGCATCAGCAGCACACATGTGAGTGTGTCTTATGCTGGAAATTGTTAGTCAGAATCACAAGACAGTCCTCTAGAGTCGGAATATGAATGAAATAGGCAACATGAGTCAACAGACAACGAGTTTTATGATTATTGAGATGTAGTGAACACAATCTCTGCTAATCTCATGCTAATCCATGAGCTAATAAACTAAGAAGAAGAGTAAACTGAACAAAATACAAACGGCTTTGTGATTGACCTAAAACAATCTGACCTGGGGGAAAAGAACAGGAACATTTTTATCACAATATGTTTTTCACATTCATACATCAGCAAAGTTGAGCTGGATATGTTGTAATTGTATAATTCAATTAATGAATTAATCACATGATAAATGTCAACATATGTAGCCTTTATGTTATATATTTTTGTGCTTTTGAAATGGAACGAGGAAATTAAGTGTATCCGAGAGATTCCACCCATACTGAGTTGATCTTCTCTTTTGTCCTTTCAGCTCAACCACCTGCGTTGCTTGCATGATTTTGCGGAGGCTCAGGCCACTTACTATGCCCAGTGTCATCACTACATGCAGGACCTTCAGAGGGAGCTCAACAGGTGAGGACAGAAACAGGGTATATTAGGAAAGCTCAGATCAGAGAGTAATCTGACATCTGTGAAATTAAATGATGTTTATTTGAATGTAGATTGTAAAGGTTACGTCTGTCACATGTTGTGGTGTTCAATTTCTGGGAAGTGTCCTGCTGTTGACCACAGCAAATGATAAAAAAATGGTACACCCTTTCTTCAGCATACACATCTGAAGGTGCTTCACTTGTTAACATAATTCAATACAGATTAGACTTTGAGATAAACCACATGTTGCCTTTGTCTCAGAGAAACACACAGACTTCTGAGAAAAAGCTCATAAATCCATGATGATCACAATACTAACGTCATTTCCATCCAAAAGACAACATAATATGATTAAAGATAAACAGAAATATGATTCCCTCATTGTTTGTCTTTATTCTGAGTTTTGTAATAATATTAATGAGAAACTTGATACTTGCTTAACTGTTATATAATGTGTTTTGAAAATTTTACTAAACAAAGCTTGAGTATAATAAATATAATTTCAAGATAAGGATATGTATGTATATGTGTTTAAGATGGGATTAAACTAAGAATCAAGCTTAAAAGCACAGAGATCAAAGGACCAATCTTAATCGTATGCCTTGCTTATGTTTCTTCATAAATGCATACAGTTTTATACTACACTATGTTAGCCAGACTCATTTTCGTCTGTAGTCCTAGGTAGGCAGTTATTAAAAGCACAGAAGTGAAGAATCAAAGCACAGCCTGCACTGCAGGGACAAGAGAGGCAACCTGAAGCAGGAACACACTTAAACCAAGCATCACTCTTCCAGTGTTCATAGGTTTGATTTCTAATAAAGCAGGCTCTTAATGTTGTGGAAATAAAAAATGGAAGTTGGCACACTTTCCTGTGTAGTAAATTCTCCAGGCAGATTGGCTAAAACTACTTAAGCAGTAGTGCAAGGGGTGGAGGAGCCATATTGTGCAATAAGAACAACTGTTTTTATTTTTAAAGCCACTGGAATATCATCAGTATCCAAAGTGTTGTTGATGAAGAATTTTTTGTCCTGGGTTTTTATTGTTTGTACAGGGATTCTATTGGCCAAGTGACCTTGTAACTTTATTTACATGTGAAGAAACACTTGAGTGAACTCATGCGTCATTGGCTCTTTCCTTACCAATAATATTTATGAAGAAGTCGGCCTTGTCCTTTTTCAGTTACCTGATTGTTCTGTTTCTTAATGTAATAAATTCACATTTATCATATTCAACGTGAATGTGTGAATTATGTACATCATATTTGGAAGACTGGGCTTGCTGAACTGTGTCTTATAAAATTGACATCATGGCTGGATTAAATCGCTCATAGGGTGGGGTAGTATGGATATGGATCCAAATCATAACAGAAGTTATCTTACAGAGCAGATCTAGACCGTACTCTATTATTTATAGATTTCAATCATGGAAGGAAGGGAAAGGAAAGGTTAGGAAACACTGATCATGAAGGTATTTAATCCAACAGCATATCCAGACATTACACATGTTTAGTCATCACTGTGGCAACGTTTTGCAGGAAAATTGTAGAAAAACCTCAAATAAACCAACTAGAAATCCTCTTTAGTAACTCATACACTCGTCCTATTTGTCTCCCAATCTCCTATTCAGATGTGCTAATGCGGTCGGCACCTCCCTTCCCTCTTCTGCTGTCTGCCCCAATCCCGTCTCCTCTGCTTTTATTTCTGGACCATCATCTCCTGGCACCACAGTCTCATCCTCATCCAGCCAAAGGCCCACCACACTGGCTATGGAGCAGACACAGCTTCCAGTCACAGGTACCAGAAAGGCCAAGGTCCTGTATGACTATGATGCCCACGATGCCAGTGAGCTTTCCCTGTTGGCTGATGAGGTACGGTAAAATATTTTGAGTCATATCCCATCTTTGTTACACAAGCGATGTGACTGTACCGCAGCAATCAAAAGTTTGAACATACCTTCTCATTCAATAGTTTTTCTTTCCTTCTTTTATTTTCTACAGTGTAATTTACACATATGGAATTATGTGGTAAGCAAATAAAATGTAAACTCGATATTCTCCTAGTCATCTTCATGAGGTTGTCACCTGGAATGATATGCTGATGCTGAGTTTTCCTTCAATCGTCATGGGGTAATACCAGATGAGATGGTATGTCACAGCAGAATGCTGTGGTAGCCATGCTGGTCTGTAAGTGTATTTGTCTCATAGTGGGAACCACACATGCAGAAACCATCTGTCTACCTTCCCTGCATCTTAAAAGACCAAGATAACAGGATCATTTTCTGACGATTTTGGGATAACAAGACTTTGTTTTCACAGTGTTAACCTTTCCTGCTCAGAGGAGATGGGATGAGGTGCCGCCCTCCTGGGCCAGAGTTTGTATTAACCCCCTTTTACTCCCCCACTGCAGAGAAATGACACACAGGAGCTCCAGAGTAGCCTTTTATTTAAACGTATACTGTAACCTACACTGGACATTTCTGTCTAACCAAATTTCTACCCATAACCTGCTCTTCTACTTCTACTTCATTTTCTTGAAATCTCAACTTAATTATTTTGTTATCCCAGGAAAACAATATTTGTTATTTCAAGATGGCACAGCAGATTTTAATACAAAGTAATACAAGTAAAATGTGATGAGAAGGTGTGTCCAAACCTTTGGGGTTCTTCTGGACTGCTGTAGAAACATAGTGTGTTAACATGGAGCACTTGTGGAAGAGGACCTGCTCTCTCTATAGATATGAAAAGCTCATTCTGAGGTTACATAAACATAATGATTCTTACATTCAGGTGACTTAACACAAATGAAAACATAGTTATAAATATAAATATTATATTTCATTAGTCAATAAATCTCTATTAAATGTTATGTCTTTAAATAACAGAAATGAACTTGCATTCACCTCTGGGCACAAGAAAAATTGCCAATTCATGAATTAAGTTTTAATTCTGTCGACTTTCAGTGACTGTTATACTTCTGTATGGCTAGAATGTAGCTTTGTAATACCTCAAAGCCACATTCCAGTCAGTCACAACTGAAAGGTTTATTAAACTGCTACAACACACTCAACTCAACACCTACCGAATATACAAATAAATGAATATCTACAATCATGAATCAGTGCAAAATAAAAACTATAAATGCATGAATGGATCCATAAATACACACAAACAATGAGCACCAAGACAGCATGTACTTATTTTTTTATAGTATTCTGCAAAACTTAATTAAATAATTAAGTTATCTAATATACTTCCACGTTTGACAGCTGCCATGTTGCTGAAAGATGGCAAACATGATATGACAGGAATGTGTCTCTGGATTTTTCCCACTGAGAGAGAAGAAAAGAGCAGGACGGACAACAAGTTGACCCATTTTGATCCAACCATGCAGACACAATTTAGCTTTCAACTTGCATTTGGTTTTATTGCATGTTATGACCACTTTGCTAATTAGACCTGTACATATTCATATGTACTACTCACAAAAAGTTAGCAATATGTAATGTAAAAAGTTCATGCTACAGTGATATTATATCATGAGAGTAGGGCATTTAATTGGAATCATGCAATGGTAATTTCTTCATCTCAAATAATATATGGAAACAAAAAGCTAACAACAGTGGTGTGTACACTAGAGGTTGACTGATATGGATGTTTTGTGGCCGATACCTTTTTTTTTTTACATAGCCGTAGCCGATGACCAATATGTGCTGCCGATTTTTTGAGCCGATATTATAAGCTAATATTGCTGTTTCTCCCTCCATTTACATGATAAAAATTACACAATGATAACAAATGTTACACATGTCGCAATTTAACCGAAATAGGTAATTCAGTACTTGTCACCACATGATGTGAAAGTGAAGTGAACCTAACCTAAACAGAAAGTGAAAACAACCTAAAGTGTGCTTTCTTTTAAATAGCTTCATTTTGGTAAAACATTTTTACCTAAATTTGTGTGTCTTCCTCTGCTGTTCTGTTTTCCCAGCTCATTACCGTATACACCATACCAGGAATGGACCCTGATTGGTTGATTGGAGAACGGGGGAACGAAAAGGGAAAAGTCCCTGTCACCTACCTTGAACTGCTGAGCTAATGGACCGATTAAACACACACACACACACACACACACAACCTGTCACATGTGTGCGATTAGAACACTTAGTGTGTTTTTATTCGTGGCTATACTTATGCAAACCTGTGTGGTAAGTTTCTATGAGACACAGAGGACTAATGTGAGGGAGTTACAAATATACTGGTAAACGGTTTTATTTGTCGTGGCCACAATGGTTATCACCAAATTCCATTTGTTTTTCATTATGTGTATCCAGAGTGTGATGATGTAACAGTTAAAGAAACACTCCCTCATTTTGTTTATAGTGCAGTGTGGGTGTTTTTGTGTGCCAGCTCTCAATCCTACAGAGGTTGTAACGCAAGTCATTTAGGAGGCATTTTTAGATCTTGAGTAATCCTTCGAAGGATCATTTATTCTGACTTGGGTTTTTTGGAATGTGGATGAAAAACAACAGTCGGTCCACAAGAAAGTTCAAAAGGGGAAGAAAGTGGAGCTGTCAGACAAACAGGCAGTTGGAAACAAGTCAACAATTGAGCCAGATTATTTAAAACACTGTAAAAGGTAAAAGATGTTCAGCTCATTCAGTTTTTTGTTATTTTTTTCCTGAAACCCTTTTGCCAACTTTTTAATCAATAAGATCAGATCATAGAAAGCCCTACTGAGAGCTAGAGAGCTGGCTCTATCAGGACTCTACAGTATTTAGAGCTAAGTGATGTCTGATAAGTAAAACTGTGTTTTGACCTGTTTAATTGTCTGACTGCTCTACTGACCTATTGGACTTCTTTTTAGTGATGCACTCAAAAAAAAGTGAATAGGCCACTTATGCATTTCAATTGTATCCATTTTAAACTACATTGTTTTAATATTTAACAAACTTAATGTGAAACAAGTAATACAATTTATGAAATAGTACTAATAAACTCAAAATGACTGCATTCATTTTCACTGTTTAAAAAAAAAGACTGTTAGTATTGAATGCATAAACCTGGTTACTACTACTGTTACGAGAATTTTTAAAGAAAAACTCATGAATAAGGAAGACTGGATTCATATATTCAGTATCAAGTTTAAGTTGAAATTATTATTCTTGTACAAAAAAAGAGCATGTAACAGTGCAACACACAAAAGGAGTTACGGAGGAAAGGCTCCCTGAGGAGCTCTAACAGTTGACAATTTTCTTAAAATGGGCTGTCTCGGACATCTCACCACTAACAATCCTTTTTTGGTTTTCTGCTTAGTAATGAACATTATGTTCCTTGTCAAAAATGACACTTCCCTTAACTTGTCTCTCTTGTCCTTTAAACTATTTTTTTAATCATCTCTCCCTACCAGCCTCAGTAAACACATGCCAGATAAGGGGAGTGGGCGAGATATGCAAAAGACAGAAAACACACTCCCACTCACACTCTCACTCACTCACTCACTCACTCACTCACTCACTCACTCACACTCTCTCTCTCTCTCTCTCTCTCTCTCTCTCTCTCTCTCTCTCTCTCTCTCTCTCTCTCTCTCTCTCTCTCTCTCTCTCTCTCTCTCTCTCTCTCTCAGAGTTAACATCTGCACCCCAGTATACTCCTATTTTGTCAACAACTACCCTACTTTGAAATCCTACATTTTGGCCTAAATTATTTTTTTTGTGTACCACCAAGTTTCCAGATCTCTCTTGAGTATAAATACTGTTAATACCAGACAAAAAAGACTGAAGGAATCGTGTAGTGCAGTGATGAATTATATCTGCCTTCTGCCTCTACTCCTCAGCCCACGGTCTGATCCACAACTATGGAAGCAAAACTGTGCATTTTGATTTTCTCATCTCCCCTTCAAACTCAGCAATACAAAGACATCTATTTTCTGCTAACTGGCAGCCTTCCAACTCCCTAAGATGAGAGGAGATCCTGTCAACAAGTTTCATAGGCTGATGTCAGGCACACTGAATCATCAGGCAAGGGGAGGGGTTGCGTCATCCATGAGTCTAAATTATGTGTAACTAGTCATAGCTTATAATGTCCTGATAGTGACTTTGCAATCATTGTGAGTCATGGCTGTGTGCAATGTTTGGTCAGGTGTCCCAAGTATGATTTCACTTTCTAAAAGTTGTTCACTATAAAAGGTGAACTGCAAAATGATGGAAATAAACATGTTAGAACTTTTTATCCCCTTTCACTCCCACCTAAAAGTGATGCAGCTTCAGGCTCACTTCTGGAGGAGTGCTTACAGTAATTGTACAGGGTTGTTGCAGGGAGATAGGTCCCAGTCTTTAAATGGAGCCGTGGCGGCACCCCCACGTACAGGACTGAGCAACACATCACTCAAGCATATAATTGTAGAAAGTAGTGTGCTTAGGCTGCATTTCCTGGGCATGTGTCTAAACGAATTCAGGATTTCTAATCACGTCATTTCTAATCATGTATTATTATGCACTGTGTTTTTCCATCGCTGTCATGTCTTTCATTTATTGTGTTGTTACTTGTTAGGGGGGTGGAACTTTAAAATGTCCAGACATCTTATTTTCATCACATTCTTGTTATCCATAGACATATGGCCACTGGTTTGATGTGCAATAAACATGCATGTGTGTTACAGTAGTATGTGTGATTCTTGAACATTCACAAAGTTTACCTTTTATTATTTTCTCTTACAGATTTAGTAGGTGTAGTCTGAGTGTAGTCTGTCCTTTTGGAAGCAACAAGCTATAAACACAATATTTTCACCAAAAGGTTATGCATTATCCTAACGTGTTAGCTACAGGCTACAGACACATAACATTCAAGGGAACTGCAGCAATTGTAAAAATTACATTGTGATCATAAATTCTCAGCAGAGCTCTATGACAGACAACATCTTTGAGTGAAAATGTTGAAAGTGTAAACCTTTGACCGATTTAAGACTAAGATTCCTTAGGTGTGCTAAGTTATTTTTGATTAACTCACTAGAATATCATATGTGATTAGACACAGTTTTACTGTATACTACCTGCCTACCTAATACACTTCATTAAAAAAAAAAAAAACTTGCTTTCATGATGCATGGATAAACAGCTGAGCTCAAATACCAAAATATTTCTCCAGCTGGCTGCACAGCTTGTTACTGTTATAGAATTTTGTATCCTTGGGTTACACAGGGTCACTCATGGGTCTTGAAGTCACACAATGACAGTACTAAATCATATCAGAGAAGACACCGTCTCTCTTTGGCGGCTGTTTGGATTGCTGAAGGAAAGCAGGTGCTAGCCTCAGCGTTGCCTGGTGACCAGGGACCCGGCTTCCTAGACATAATACATAACTAGCTGTTGACGCTCAACAGTCAACAGTGGCACCAATCTAGAATGGGCTGAAGGTGAACACTAACATGGGTAAATACATTCTTTTACTATTTCTGGGTGCATAATATTTGTGGTGTTATCTGTAGGGGTTTAAAGTCTGACAGCCAGCATGAGTTCTGCAGAATGTGATACCGACTCAGGCACTTTTAATGTGTCTCCTTTTCTTCTTGATCAAGCTTCAATAAATATACCAGCATAATACTTAAGAGGTTTCTGAACAATTTCTTCCTTCCTGACCTCACCATTAATTGATGAGAAATTTCCCCACAACAGTTATATAGCTGAGTGGATTAAAAGTGAAACCTCTGGACACATTCAATGCAGGTGATATACTCTTTATTCATTTATACACATTTTACAGAGCATGTAAGCAACATTTTTCCCCATCTGATGATGATGTAACATCACTTGTTACACTAGAAACTCAGCCACAGCCAGTGACCTATCTATCTATCTATCTATCTATCTATCTATCTATCTATCTATCTATCTATCTATCTATCTATCTATCTATCTATCTATCTATCTATCTATCTATCTCTCTCTCTCTCTCTCTCTCTCTCTCTCTCTCTCTCTCTCTCTCTCTCTCTCTCTCTCTCTCTCTCTCTCTCTCTCTCTCTCTCTCTCTCTCGTCAAGTTTTTGAACTATAGGGTCCCTATAGTTTTGACTGACTTTTCTTAGAATGATCTTTTTGGGGATACCAAATGCCAACTTTTCACAGGTTCCTTTGGTCCACATCCGTAAACTCTCCACACACTGCTTGCACACTTTGTCTTGATCACAGAGTTTTACTTTAAAATATGCTTGTTTGACAAATGCACTGATGTTTGCCCTCTGACTTGAAATGGTGAAACTAGCACAAATATAGCAAAAGGAGTCAGGGCTGTTTAGGCATTTACGACGAGAAGTAGCAGGAGCAGACATGATCTGGAACAAAGGAAATATATACCTATGGAAATAAAACACTAAGATGGAATAGTTCCAAGCTTCGAAAACAACAAAAAAAAAAAAAACAACTTACAACAGTATGCCCATAGTTACAAGGTAAAGAGAAGAGCCAGCACAAATCCTCTTCATTTCTACTATGCTAGCTTCATAGTACTGACCTATTGGGAGCTGCACAGACCTCTCACTGCACTGTCTTAATTCTGACTGCACAAACAAGTTGCCACGTAGCTGTAGATGAGTCCAACCGTAATCAGCTGGCAAGTCTTACTACAGCTAATCAGTGGAATTTTGCTTATCTGGAGGGAGAAAAAAAACTTGACGTGCTAGAAAAAAAAAAAACACTGACTGCAACTTTGGAATCAGCATGTCAATTTTAGTTTTAATCAGCATAAAAATCTAACTCAGAATTTTTTTTCAAATTGTTCCCCAGTGTAATTAGAGCAAAAAGCTGAACGTTACAGATGGAAAAAGTTAAAAATTATAGGAAAAGAGAAAGTAAATAGGAGTAAAAGAAGTGTGTTTTGAGGTTTATTATTTTGTCTTCTTACATTTTTGGGAAGATATTGTGTTCACCTGCTGTCCGCGCTGGATTTTGTTTTATCCGAAGATTTGGTGAGTTAAAAAGCCTTTTTTTTGCGTGTGTATTAGCAGGTTATTCCTTTGTTGTATAAGCTCAATGTGAAGACGATATTACTAGCAGCTAAGCTAATGCAGTCTAAATAGGTATTTTCTGTTTTTTCAATTGTGAAATGTGTAGCAAAAGCTAAAAAAGAGCATGTACATGCTCAAGTTGCCTCCCAGAGGAGTAAAACCGAGAGCCGAGCCGCCATTTCAAGCGATAGTTAACTTGTATTTCACTGCTAGGACTTTATTTTCATTTATTCTCCTGATATACAGTGCCTATCATAGGTATTCACCCTCTTTGATGTTTTTCCCTTTTTATTACTTTCATAAAATTTGGCTTTTTCCACACAGATTTATTGGAAAAAACTTTCATGTCAAAGTGAAAACAGATTTCTATAAAGTAGTGTTAATGAAAGAAAATTATATAAAGAAAAATAATTGTTTGCATAATTATTCACCCCCTTCAAGTCAGTATTTAGTAGATGAACCTTTGGCTGCACTCACAGCACTGAGTCTGTGTGGATAAGTCTCAGTCATCTGCACACTGCAATTTTGCTCCATACATCTTTGCAAAACTGCACAAGCTCTGTCAGGCTGCGCGGGTACCGAGCATGAACAGCCCTTTTGAAGTCCAGCCACAAATTCTCTATAGGATTGAGATCTGAGCTTTGACTCGGCCACTCCAGAACATTTACCTGGTTCTTTTTAAACCATTCCCATGTAGCTTTTGCAGTATGCTTTGGATCATTTTCTTGCTGGAAAATGAATCTTCTCCCAAGCCGTAGTTCTCTTGCAAGATTGTCCCCCATAAATTCGGTGTATTTTGCAGTACTCATTCTGCCTTCTATCTTTACAAGCTTTCCAGGGCCGGCTGCTGAGAAACATCCCCACAGCATGATGCTGCCACCACCATGCTTCACAGTGGGAATGGTGTGTTTTTGGTGATGTGCAGTGTTTGGTTTCTAAGCATAACGTCTTGTCTGATGGCCAAAAAAGCTCAATTTTGGTCTCAGACCAAAGAATCTTCTTCCACTTGACCATGGAGTCTTTCACATGCTTTTTGGCAAACTCTAGTCGAGATCTAATATGAATTCTTCAACAGTAGCTTTCTTATTGACACTTTCCCATACAGCTTTGACCGGTGAAGAACCCGGGGAGCAGTTGCTGTATGCACAGTCTCTCCCCTCTCAGCAGCTGAAACTTGTAACTCCTTCAGAGTAGTCGTAGAGGTATTGGTGGCTTCTCTCACTAGTCTTCTACTTGCACGGTCACTCAGTTTACGACGGGGGCCTAATCGAGGCAGATTCACACATGTGCCATAGTCCTGCCATTTCTTGATGATCGATTTCACTGAAGTCCGGGGGATGTTCAATGCCATGGATTTGTTTTTTGTATGCATCCCCTGAATTGTACTTTTCAATAACCCTTTCCCTGAGTTGCTTGAAGTGTTCTTCTGTCTTCATGGTGTAATGGTAGCCAGAAATACTGATCAACCAGTCTCTGGACCCTTCAGACACAGGTGTTTTATACCTCAATCACTTAAGACTCACCGACACCACTCAGGTGATCTTCAGTTCACTAATTGTGAGACTATTGGCAACAACTGGATGGACCTCTATTAAATTAGACAATTAAATTAAAAAGGGGATGAATAATTATGCAAACAATTATATTTCTTTATATATTTTTATTTCATTTACATTACTTTGTAGAAATCTGTTTTCACTTTGACATTTTTCCAACAATTTTTTTCCAAGGGAGTAAATACTATCATAGGCACTATACAGTACGTGAAGCTAAAATGCCTGTTTGTGCATTGCCTTGTTGTATGGCAGGCCAGGTTTTTAGTTGGGATCGCTGCGGTGTGAAACACCTGGGGCTGTGGAAAGAAGATGGCGAGCCCACCCATAGAAGAGACACTTGGAGTATCACCTATTTTGCGAAACTCACCTGCACAGTTGTTGGCAAAGACACTGATTCAGACGCTTGTGGATCGTGGAAGGACAAAACTAACAGGTTTTGCAGAGACACACATTTCATTTTGACTGAGAAAGGACTTAACTAAAGGGCCGATGATCTTATATGCATTGTTCTGTGAGATAGAGTTTTCGAGATTGAGTTGTATTTGATATTTTATTGAACTGTGTTTTCCTTTATGTATTCACTTTTCCCTTATTGTGTGCCAAATTGCTATTACATGAATGGGTTGTGTAAAGTGAGTAAAGCTGAGTAGAGTAGAGCTGGTTAAGCAAACTAAAGAGAAAGTAGAAAAATAGAACTGTCACGCCACGGTGAGGTCAAGCTGGGTTTTTGTTATGTCTTGTCATTTCCTGTTTTATTTTGAAAGATAACTCTCCTCTCTGTTTCAGGTCACTTGCCCTTCCTCATGTGTCACCGGTCTGATTGTCTTCCCCGCCCTATTTGTTTCCACCTGTTTCCCATTACCCTGTGTACATACTAGGGCCACAACTTGAAGCTATTTTATTGTTGAATTATCAGTGACACTTTGGCGTGTTTGTGCTGAGAAACGTTGATGATATTATTAAAAGAAATCTTTAACGAGACGAGACGAGAAAAACACTTCCGGGCAGAGGGTCCTCAGTTGTCGAATCAAATTGTAGCTCGCAAATCATCAGTGGACGAGCATTCTGGGTAGTATAGGCCTTTCCGCTATCCAAAACATAGGAATAAAAGTTTATTTCTCAGGCTAGAAGGATAAAAAAACATACTGAGGGCCACAACATGAAGCTATTTTATTGTTGAATTATCAGTGACACTTTGATGTATCTGTGCTGAGAAACGTTGATGATTTCAATAAAATAAATCCTTGACATAGTAAGAAAAACAGTTCCGGGCAGAGGGTCCTTGGTTGTCCAATCAGATTGTAGCTTGCAGCGCCATGTATCGCTGTGGTCGGGTTATTATTGGAGTGAATGGACAGCTGGAGCTCTGCTCTGAGCGTCTCTTACCAGCGCAAACAGATTATACTGGAGTCAATTGACAACCCAGAGTGTTTCATACAGACGCGGAAGGGTACCTTTTACGTCGGTTTGAGACGTTAAGGGGCGTGACAAATCGTCTGTATTTTACGCGTTGGGAATGAGAACGGGTTGCTTGTTTCGTAGCCTCACTCTTTTCGAGGGTGTTTGTAGATCTGAATAAAACAGCTCTCTGCTCTACTCTGCATCTGAGTCCTCCTTGAGTCCCAGCCTGACAGTACACTTCGGCTAGTATGGACTCAGCAGAGGCTCAGGAAGCCCGCATCACCCGTCAGGAGGAGTTTCAGCTGGCGATGGCAACGCATTTCGGCGAGCTCTCCTCCCAGGTGAGAGACCTGGTGCACCACCTTCGGCAGACCACCCAGCCACCTGCGGCGCCGGAGTCTTCAGCAGCTGCAGTGGTGCCGTCCCAGGGCGCAGGGGTGGGAGTCAAGCTGGCGCCCCCGGAGCTTTTCTCTGGGGAACCAGGACAATGCAAGGCCTTCCTCATTGATTGCTCCATCCACTTTGAGCAGCTCCCTCATGCTTTCGTCACAGACAGATCCAAGATAGCGTTCATGGTTTCTCACCTGACAGGGAGAGCCAGAGCTTGGGCCACCGCGGAGTGGGCTTGTGACTCTCCACTTTACTTTTCCCTCTTCCACCACCAGGGAGGAGGAGCCCATGCAGCTTGGCAGGGCGAGGCTGATGCCAGAGGAGCGACAACGACGCCAGTAGGAGGGCAGCTGCTTTTACTGCGTCAAAACTAATCACCTTGTTGCCGCCTGTCTGGCCAGAAAGCCCCAGGAGGTGAGTCAACCTCCAGCCACAGCCCTCGTTCCACGCCGCCTGACGCCAGTTAAGGTGATGCACCACGCCGCCGCCACCGCACTAGGAGCTCTCATAGACTCAGGGGCCAATGAAAGCATGATGGGCTGGGGGTTAGCGGAGAAGATAGGCCTCAGCTCTGAACTTTTGGCCAAGCCCATCCATACCAGAGCACTAAACGGACAGGAACTTTTCACCATCACACACATCACAGAGCCTCTCAAGCTCCGCATCAATAGACACACAGAACACATAAGTTTTTACTTATTCAAGTCTCCTGCACATACTCTGATTCTGGGACAACCATGGCTCCTCAGACACAATCCACACATTGATTGGAAAAACGGGATCCATCATGGGGTGGGGAAAGGATTGTGTGACTCACGTCATAACCACGCCTCTGAGTGATGACGGCGCAATGATTAATCTTGTGACTGTGAATCCCAAAGCAGACTCTGAATACCCAGACCTGAGTGCCGTGCCGTCGTGCTACCATCACCTCAAGGAGGTCTTCAGCAAGTCCAAAGCCATGTCTCTCCCTCCACATAGACAATACGATTGTGCAATTGACTTAATCCCCAGTTCAACCCTGCCCAGAGCCGTCTTTACTCTTATTTCAGGGGCCAGAAAGAGAAGCCATGAAGGAGTACATCCAGACCTCCCTGAAGTCAGGGCTCATCCGTCCCTCCTCTTCTCCAGCCGGCGCAGGCTTCTTTTTTGTAGGGAAGAAGGATGGGTCGTTAAGGCTGTGCATAGACTAAATTTAATGACATCACTGAACCAATATCCTTTACCACTCATGTCATCTGTTTTTGACCAAATCCAGCAAGCCAAGGTATTCACAAAATTAGATCTGCGCAACGCCTACCACCTTGTGAGAATCAGAGAGGGAGATGAGTGGAAAACAGGGTTTAACACCCCTACTGGCCACTACGAGTACCTGGTGATGCCATTCAGGCTCACTAATGCAGTGTTCCAGGCCATGATTAATGATGTTCTTAGGGACTTTTTAGATCATTTCGTGTATGTTTACCTTGACGACATCCTCATCTACTTTCCTGACCTAGGGGCGTGACAAATCGTCTGTATTTTACGCGTTGGGAATGAGAACAGGTTGCTTGTTTCATAGCCTCACTCTTTACGAGGGTGTTTGTAGATCTGAATAAAACAGCTCTCTGCTCTACTCTGCATACTCCCAGCCTGACAAGAACAAAACTCATAAATGGGCCTAAATTGAACTGTTTTTCCTTGTGTGTGTGGTTGTGCATGTAAAAGTGTTTGGTACCATCATATGAATATTGTTTGTTTTTTGTTTTTTGCAAGCTGGCAGTTAATACTTATTTACTGGTCTGTGGTCTGTTATTCCTGAGCACTAGTATCAATCACTCACCTGAACCTAGAACCTAGACCCTGGTCTTAGTAGTCATACTTACAGTGCTACATTTAACAAACATTAAACTTCTCCACGCACTTCGTGCATACACTTGAGTGAGTGTTACAAGACTGAAACAGAAAAATGATCCTGTCAACAAAAAAAACATGTCTTAAGCGTCTTCTCCAGTTCAGCTCCTGGCAACATTTTGGGAGTGTTAGTTCCACAAGTGTTTATTTTTAGCTCTTGCCTTGTAGTAATGGGAATTCCGGCTCTTTTTAGTGAGCCAGATCATTTGGCTCAGCTCACCAAAAAGAGCCGGCTCTTTCGGCTCCCAAGTGGCTCTTCATTTTACCTTTTATTATTCAGGGAAATTTAGCACTGTTTTTACTTGTGATTTGTATTTGAACACATATCACTTGAATTTCAATAATTTGCTGTAGCCAACTGCATTTACAGTTGTAAAATCCCTTGTATCTCCCTGAAACCACCCAATGAATGCACTAACTTGCTTGAAGAACCACTCTGCTACACAAAGCAGATAGAAACGCCTATAAAAACCTAAGCATAGAAATTTAAAATAAGGGCAGCCATTGACATTTTATTTTTTTTATATAAACACACACACACAAAGTACTGAAAAAGAGAAATTAAATAACAGCACTTAAGTAAATGTGCTTCAAATGTGCAGGTACTTTTCCTAAAGAGAAAAGTTAAAAAAGAAAAAAAAAAAAAAAAAAAGAACGGCTCACAGACGGACGGGAGCCGGCTCCCATCGTTCACTTAAAAGAGCCGGCTCTTTGAACTGGATCGTTCGTGACCGACACATCACTATTGCCTTGCGAACAATACCAGATCTACATGTACCAGCTTGCATCGTTTCTCTGATTTCATCAGAGATCAGGGTTGTTTTCAATCTTGCCCACTTTCACTTTTTACTACTTTCAAGTCTCCTTAAGATGATCAAGATTGCATTAGCCAAGGGATCACCCTCTACGTAGGTGGAATTCCCACGTGGAAAGGAGTGACGGGTTTCCCAAAGAAATCTAAGAAAAGATCTGAAAGGAAAAATACAAATTACTTGCAGTAGGTCCTAAATCTTGCATCATCACCATCAGCTATTATCTGATGACGATTCAGAATCTGGGGATGACAGTAAATGTCTCTGAGCTTACAGTGTACAAGTGCATATCCAAAAAACAAATATATCCAGACCAAGATCTGATCTGCAGTTTGATTAACAATATATTACATACAATATATTTTAAAACAGATATCTGAATATGAATGCAGAAAGGAAAATAAAAGATAAATCTTCATCAGATGATAACCAATGAGTTTTGAGACTGCAACTCAACCAATGGATTAAATATGGATATTGGAATGCTTCTGGTGTTAAAATCGTGTCTCTTGTCTACAGATTCTGAAATTATTTGCATATATCTGCTCATAGATGTTAATAGGTTTCAGGATATCCTCACTTTGGGAATGTACTATTATCTGACATGGTTAGATGATCACTCATCAGCCAAGCTATTATGTCTACTTTTCATCCACAGCCAGTGACTGCTCGTGAGTCAGAGAGCAGGCCAGAAAGATGGAGAGCAAGCCATTCCTGTTCTGAGGGTGTTTGAATCTCTGTTGAAACATGTTTTAAATTAAACTTCTCCACACACTTCGTGCATATACCTGAGTGAGTGTTACAAGACTGAAACAGAAAAATTATACAGTCACGTCTTAAGCGTCTTCTCCAGTTCAAGTCCTGGCAACATTTTGTGAGTGGGAGTTTCACAAGTGTTTATTTTTAGCTCTTGCCTTGTGAACAATACCAGATTCACGTGTAACAGCTTGCATTGTTTCTCAGATTTCATCAGAGATCAGGGTTATTCCCTCTTGCCCTCTTTCACTTTTTACTGCTTTCAAGTCTCCTCAAGATCATCAAGATTGCATAAGCGATCACCCTCTATGTAGGTGGAATTCCCACATGGAAAGGAGTGAAAAATCACTTGCAGTAGGTCCTAAATCTTGCAACATCACCATTAGCTATTGTCTGATGACGATTTAGAATCTGGGGATGACGGTAAATGGCTCTTGTCTACAGATTCATATATCTACTCATAGATGTTAGTAGGTTCCAGGATATACTCACTTTGGGCTTTGCTGACAGGAATGTACCAACATCTGACATGGTAAAATGATCACTCAGTGGCCAAGATATTATGTCTACTCTTCAGCCTCTTCTCATGAGTCAGAGAGCAGGCCAGAAAGAAAGAAAGCAAGCCCTTCCTTTTACCTTACACGGGACTTACACAGGAGACGTAAGCGCCGCGGAATGGCTGCGCCGTGTTTTAGCTCCGTCCTCTCTGATGAGAGGCTCATCATTCATATTGAGACCCTTTGATCAATTGACTGCTGACCTGGTGCTACTGGTCATGACGTAACGTTGATGTGAAGTGATAGGCTACATGAACTGGGCTACATGAAAGGTTTATTATGTTGATTCTGTGTCGGATTTCCTGTCTGGTGCGATCTGCTCTGTTGAAATTTACAAGGTTTAGCAGCGGCTCGCATCAAAAATAGAAGAGCTACAGTATGAAATGCTTGTTCCGTGGCGCGGAGAGACGCTTCTGGGATGCCTTGTGTGAGTGCTCTCATTGACTAGACTGGCAGCGTTCAGCTCCGGTGAGTGGGCCTTGAGTCAAGTCTCATCAAGTTTGATTGCATAAGCCAAGGGATCACCCATACATAGGTTGCGTAATGGGGTTTCTAGGTAATCATGACAAAAGCTCTTACAAAAAACAATTCAAAATTGGTTGTAGGAGGTTTCAGTATATGTCTTAATCTGACTGCCTAAGTAAAGCCAAGTTTATGTAAAAACAACAAACAACCCTTAATCCCTCATCATCATCATCATCATCATCATCATCATACATACAATCATACATACAATCATACATACATACATACATACATACATACATACATACATACATACATACATACATACATACATACATACATTTAAATTACCAAACTGATATAAGTTAATGACCTTCCTCTAATGGAATTTTTCTTAGGTTACACAAGGTCACGTGTGGGCCTTGAGGTCCTCAGTAGTAGTAGTAATTGTTTGGTTTTGGTTGAGGACAGCAGGTCCCAGCCTATCTCAACGTTGTGGTGTCCGGGGTCAAAGGAACCTAATGTTGTCTTCCTAGACATAATAGATAGCTTGCCGTTGACGTTTCACCAGCAGGAGTGGGGACAGAATGTGAGACCGACTGACCGGCACTTCTGATGTACTTTGAGTGTGTCGCTAATTCTTTTTGGCCAAGCTTCAATAAATATTACAGCAAAGACATCAGAGGCTCCTGAACACTTTCTTCCTTCCTAACCTCAGCATACACCATTGATTTCAGCGATTTCTACACAACACTTCCTTTGCTCCCTCTTTGATTCAGTTTCCACATGAACAATATATCTTACCTTCTAATTGCCGATCAAAAGCTCACCCTCAGTGCTTCAGACAGCGACTTACTGGATGAAATTTAGCAGACTCCGAAAGTCTCTGAATACTCCCCATCTCCCACAAGAAGAAAACTTGCGACTGTCTGCCAACTTCTCACAGACTCCCAACACAACTCCACTCGCCCATGCCAAGTTCAACAAACGTCGTCAGTGTTGCCACGGTAAGGCAACACTGACGACGTCACGCTGCATCCTACGGCTGAAGCCCAACCTGGTATCAAACCCTACACCCCCAGTTACAGTGTCTCATCCCTCTTTCACCTTTCCCCAAGCTTCACTAATCACCTGTGCACATGCTTCACACCATTCTGGCATTCTTTCCTCTTCTTTCAATCCTAGCTTTCCTATTTCTTCTTCCACAGCTATCTCAGCTCCTACAGCCTGAACCAAGGTTACAACCACTTCCCAAGCCACACCTGCGACAGCAATTCACAGTGGCTCCACAGATTGAATATTGATCCTTGTGGGGTTATAGACAAGGTTGTGAACTGAATTGTGAATGCTAGAAGTGTTAATAATCAATTCTTTTGTTTTTCTTGACGAGGATGGCTGTTTGTGCATCATTGTGTGAAGTGGGAGATGGAGTCCCGATAGCTTAGTCATTGTCACTGAGGAATGAAAGTATGGCACCGTCATCAGCGTATTTATTATAATCATTATCATTGGTGTAAAGGGTAAACAGAAATGGGCTCAGGACACAACCTTGTAGGGTGATGGTGGAGGATGTAAAAGTGCCCACTCCGACTGTCTTTGGTCTGTTGCTAAGGAAACCCAGTGAATGAGGAGTGGAAGCATGTATTACCTTCACAAATTGACAAGTAGAAGGAAAAGGGTCTGCAAGGCTGCAGATGGAGGATTCTTTGATGTAACTGAGTTTGAAGGAAACAATTATGATTCCAAATTAAAATCTTTTTTTCTGTGGGCAGTCGGTAGCGTAGTGGGTTAAGCGGCCGCCCTGTGTGTGGAGGCTGTAGTCCTCGCTGCAGCTGGCTCTGGTTCAAATTCTGCATCGGACTATTTACCGCGTGTCATTCCCCCTCTCTCTGCTTCCTGTCTGTCTTCAGCTGTACTATCATTAAAGGCATAAAAAGCCAAAAAAAAACATTTTTTCTAACCTTGTCAATGGCTATATTTCCTATTCATTTTGCAATATGTCCTATTTAAACTAATTTATTGTATGTTTTTATAGAAAACATGGAATTTTCTAAGTGACCCCAAACTTTTGAACAGTAGTGTATATAAGAAGAAATATATAAAAAGAAAATATTATAATAAGGAATACATTCTCAGTTGTGAAAAAAGTGAAAGCAGGCCTGTATTATATACTCAGAAGTTTATTTGTATAATCTCATATCAGATTATATTTTCACAGACAGTTTCACAGACTAGTCACATCTTAAAAAAAAAAAAATACAAAAATGAACTGAGACCAGCACAGTTCAAAATACTATATTTAATACGGTGTAACTGACTAATTAAAATAAACAATATGTTTTCTTGTGAGGAACACCATTAAGAATGCACAGAACAAAACAACAGAACATTAAATGACACTATTATTCATAATTCTTAATGTTAGTCAGTGCTTCATAATTCATAAAATAATACCTGAGTACATTATGTGGACACCTCTGTAACTATATTTTCCCAATTCACAATGTTGAAAATAAGCAGTGTCTAATATATTCATGTTGTGTTATGTTATAAAATACAGTGGTCCCTCGTTTATCGCAGGGGGATACGTTCTAAAAAATACCCCTCAATAAACAAAATCCGCAAAGTAATCAGCTTTATTTTTTACTATTATTATACATGTTAAAGGCTGTAAAACCCCTAACCACACACTTTTATACACTTTTCTCAGACAGGCATTAACATTTTCTCACATTTCTCTCTTATTTAAACACTCTCAAAGTTCAAACTTTCGCAGATTTAACAAAAAAAGGTACAATACTGTATTAGTAAATGTTTTTCCTCTGAAGGCCTTGGTGCAGGTGTTTTTTTCCGAGTGCAGAACATACAACGCATTTTGTACAGTCCTCCCTCATACTGTACAGTATGCTGTAAAAACAAAACCAAAAAAAAGCATGCAAAAGCGAGTCCGCAAAAGGTGAACCGCGTTAAAGTGAAGGACAACTGTACTGCAATGCAGTTCATACCAGATTAACTTAAGAACTACATAAACAACAGTGACAGTTGATTTACTTCAAAGTCACAAACACAACACAAAAACAAAAACAAAGCCTTCATGTGGATTTAACAAAAGCCAGTTAAACACAAAGCTAACTTAAAAAAGGCAGTGTCAGTTTGACTTTAATGTAGTAGACGGTGTCCAAACCTTATTTAAAGAGGGACAGATTTGACAATGTGAAGATGCCCGGGGGCCAATACTAAAGTTACATACAAATGCACTTGTCTGTAACAATTTTGTTTTCGTTGTCACAATTATCTTTATTTATTTATTTTTTTAAGACAATATAACCAAATCTAAGCCAATCATATGTGAATAAATTTAAAAACAAATTCTTTATTTCACATTTGGAGTCAGATAACAAAGAATAAATATGAATATGTTAAACTTGCATGAAGTTGATACAAATCTGAAACCCATGTTCATTGTAAATATGACTTATTATGAGTAATGCAAAGTCTCACTCTTCTCTTCCCACAAAGTCATTCAGAAAATAATATTTTGTCACATCTACAGATATAACAGCAGCAGTTATGTCCTCTCTTCAGTTATGTTCCACATTCAAATGCTTCATTAGGTCAAAAAAAGCCAAATCTTCCAGCCATACAGTTTCTGACAATCCTAGCAGGCCATAAATAATATATTATAAAAATGAAGCTTTGGGCCGTGATTGGCCCCTGGGCTGTACTTTGGACATCCCTGTAGTAGAGGCATAGCTATCTCATTACTCGTTAAAAACCAACCTGTAATTTGTCATTTGTTTATACTGAATATCTTTCATACCTAGTTATTCAGTTAATTTAAACCATTTAAAACATGCAAAGAAAAGTAACCCAGAATATCTGTTTAATCGAAACACAACGAGTAGACAAAAAAGGCAAAAAGGCATATTCTCATTAAGCTGTGTTCTCTATGCGAGATAAGCACCAAATGATGATCTGCTGATCAGTTCGTAGCCCTCTGCAATCCACACGCTCACATGATCACCTTCCAACAAATCGAAGAGCTGCCCAACAAACACACTCCTGTACCCTCCTAGAGTGCAAAATACACCATCCCAGACGTGTGTCAGCTCTACAGCCTGGGGGTAAGCTTTATTCCAGCTGTGCAGGTATAAGCCGAATTTCCGGAATTTGCCATCTTCTTCCAAATTGTGGCATTTTAAAGTAATCCTCACATAGACAAAATAGTAGTCTGTCTTTGGAATCACAATGGCACATTTCTCTTCACTGTAATTTTCACCAAATTCGACATTCCATTTCATGTATACTTCACTGCTGCCGTTGGCTATAGTAACAGGCGCTGTAGGATAAAAATATACAGTTAATATTTTATTGTGATTACAAGTGATAATGTTAGCATGCATTCACACAGGATCAGGGATTGTGGCAACTTGTAGCAGGGTTGTCCAGCGGTGGTGGGGTGAGGGGAGCTTGCTGTGGGCATGTCTATACGTGCTGAATGTAACCACTGTGAAACAATCAGGAAATAACTTTTATTTCTCTGATTAATATCAAATTAAACTTCTTTGTGTCACTACTTTGCCACATAAATTGCGAGTCAGACTGAATGGAAAAACCTCAGTTTTTCCCGGAGCACCTGATCCTATGTGAAACCACGCCTAAAATGTCTTACTTCATCACAGAAACAAGAAACACGTTTGGTTTATAAATATCCTGGTAAACTGTATGGGGGTGAACTGATTCAAAGGTGCAACACAAGTGGTTTGAGCAATCAGGCTTCATTCAGCCACCACAGCTGCACCCTCACTTTGCTTTTTTTTAATTAGCCATCTATGACTGCTCTTCTTTTCATAGCAGAGATGGTGTAATCTCATTTTTGTGGGCCTGTTGCCCAGGTTGGCTGCATGATAATGATTCATCTGGCTCTCATGCTCTTTCTCTCAGCTGAGTAAGTGGCAGCATTATATATACACACTGATGGAAGTATTCAACCTGTATTCACTTCCCTACTGAAACAATTTAGGACGCAGAACACAATGCGTGTTCATACTGTACAGTACGCTGTAAAAAAAAAGCATGAAAAATTACACTAAAGAAATCCGCGAAACAGCGAGTCTGCGAAAAGTGAACCGCGTTATAGTGAGGGACAACTGTAATTAGAATTCTTAGAAGAATGCTGCACTTGATTTTTATTCATCTTCAGGTAAGTATTTCAATAATAATATAATAATACTATATTACTACTACTACTACTACTAATAATAATAATAATAATAAGTAGGTTTCAATCTCTATCAGACAAAAAAAGAGTTGCACAAATCTTAAGGAAAAACACTCACTGAGATGAATGCGCAGTCTTTGTGAGTTCTTGAAAGGATTGTCTGTTAATAGAAAAATAGAGGAGAGACAAGTTCAAAACAATGCTGCTTGTTGCTCAAAGTATTTCAGAGAACCCAAAACCCTGATCTACGTACGTAACAGAACATTGTCTTAGTTGTGAATTACACACTGTACACTGAGCTTTGCCAAGGAGAGTGGCGATCATAAAAGAATAATTGAACTTATAATGTTTAAATAAATATCAAGTTAATGACATAACATACCTGCAGGGCACTGCTTGGAGTAGGCTGGACTTTGCTCAGCTGTGCTCTAGGAATAAGGTAGAATACATCATGTTCAATCAGATGCCTTGGATTGTGGCCGTTATATTATGGATTATTTGACGGTTCTGTTGAGTATTCAATCATATTATCAAATCTTGACTTCACAGGGAAGATTGGGAAGCAGTGAATTAAAGAAGCACTAATAAATGGAAATGTGAATATAGGTACTACAAGTACTCGACTTTATACAGCTTAATTTTCTGTTGCCCAACTCTTAATCACTGCATTTATCATTAGGGATGCTCTGGCAGCCTTATATCAACCCAAAACATTGGTCATGGCAGTTAAGGTAGTTTCAAACTCTGCTATTTCTCTCGCTTTAAGAGTTTAGTGGACTAATTGAGATGTGACAGTGAAATATTCTTATTGTTAAGTCAAGTTGTATATTCCAACATCACATGACAGCTGTCAATACTATAACTGAACACACTCACGTCGTCAATGATTTAGACACAGACAAAGCTCTTTAGAAGGTAACGAGAAGTTAGCACATAAAGAGAAAGTCTTGGAATCTACCTCTTGGCTACTGGATCCAGAGATTCCACGCTGCCTTAAAATAGCTCCATTCATGAAAATGAACAGTGCTGTACAGATGAGCAGCAGAAACAAAGTGATGAGTCTGAGGCACATCTCTTGCTGCTTCATGTCCCGGCAGTGTTTGATGAGGATGAGGGCAGACCTGTCCTGGCCCATATCTATCATAGAATCCTCGCAGGTAGTTTCAGCTGGCAGAGTGTGTCCCATCTGGCAGGTCTGATCTCTGTCAGAGTGTCTGTAAACTGGCTGGTCCTGAAAAAATCTGATTACAAGTGATCCATGCAGTGTCTTATATTAGCTGTTGAACAGTGGGAAACTAGGCTACCGCCTACACTAAAACCATTTGTCTGGAATTGCCTCATCTGTCCATTCATACAGCATGCAGATGGGAAGGGAGAAGAGAAAGAGAGGAGGAGCCCCAGCAAGAGACCCAATTTTTGTGCAATGTTCAAAACGTGTGACTCGACTTTAATTCCCATGTATTTTGATTTCATTGTAGTCATTGAGATAAGAAAACCATTGTCATGCATTTGAATGTATCTGTCACCTGATGAAGGTATTAAAGGTAAAAATACTCAATGATCCATTAGTCATTATTCAACAGTGAAACCTCTTTTGAGTTGTTTTATATTTGGGTGGTTCGGATGAGGTGGATGTCTGTGTCAAGCCAGGACAGTATCGTGGCCAAGTGGAAATCCCTATTACTGAAAAAGTAAGTGAATATAGAAATTCTAAACTGTAGTTCCTCGAGCGTCTGTTTGAGACAGGCTGCAGAAGTGAGTCTGTCCTCATGTTCAAATGTCCATCTTCACAGCAGAAATAAACATGTTTACAGCCTGGTGCAAAAAAAACAGTTTACTGAGTGTGAATTTATATACAACTAACCTGTTCAGATGATATTAATGCTTAAAGTTATGAAGAAATAACAGCTAGCGTGGCTGCAGCTCAGTAGGGAGAGCGGGTCTGCTGTAGAAAGTAAATGGACTGTACTTATATAGCGCCTTTCTAGTCTTCCGACCACTCAAAGCGCTTTTACACTACATATCTCATTCACCCCATTCACACACATTCATACACTGATGGCATTGGCTACCATGCAAGGTGCCAACTGCTCATCAGTTTGCGGACCTAACCATTCATACACATTCACACACTGATGGCACAGCCTTCGGGAGCAATCTGGGGTTCAGTGTCTTGCCCAAGGACACTTCGACATGCAGACCGGAGGAGCCGGGGATCGAACCACAGATCATCTGATTAGTGGACGACCCGCTCTGCCCGTAATTTAACAGTGTTGAGAAGATGTTATACTGCCCCCTGGTGACAGCATTTTGTAAGTTTTTCTCTGTTCTGAATAAAAGACACATAAGCCAACAATAGGTTATAGGCCCAGAGAGTCGCTGAAAAGCCATGTTGCGACATAAACAGTGTTGTGGGATTCACAACGGAAGATAAGCTGTTTATTGCACCAGGTGCTGAGGAGCTGCATTTCAATGAAAAGAAAAGGCATTTTCCGTTTTGGTGTTAAATGTAAGTTCACCCCAGCTGTACCTGATGCTTATGCACATGTTCCAGACACAGAAAGAAGAAAACTGGACAAGAAGAAAGCTGTGAAACTTCGCTTCATGGGATACGCAAACAATGCAAAGGGCTATCGTCTCTTTGATGAGAAAAAAGGGAGGATTCTCATTCGTCGAGATGTCGTATTCAATGAATCTGACTTCAGCTGGAAACTGGAAGTGGAAATATCCTGTTCAGAGAAGGAAATATCCATCAATACTGATGAACGTGAAACACCATCTGACAAGACCAAATCAATTCAAATCAAATCAAATCAATTTTATTTGTATAGCCCAAAGTCACAAAGTACATTTGCCTCAAGGGCTTTACAATCTGTACAGGGAGTGACACCCTCTGTCCTTAGACCCTCGGTTCGAGTAAGGAAAAACTTGCCCACAAAAAAACCTTTAACAGGGAAAAAAGGTGGAAGAAACATCAGGAAGAGCCACAGAGGAGGGAACCGTCAGTGAATCTGCTAGACAAAGCAGCAGAATCAGGAAGCCTCCAAAGAGGTATGGATCAGTGAAGGGGACTCGAGTTAGCGACTTGGACTCGAGTCGGACTTACGTCGCGCAAACAAAGACTTCCGACTTGACTTAGACTTGCTCCCAATGACTCGAGACTTGACTTGGACTTGTCTGTTGTGACTCGTGTGTGACTTGTGAATAATTTTTAATTTTAATTTTATTATAAGTAGCCTATTCATTTAATTAAACGTAAATGTTTGCAAGGTCATATTTGACAATGAAAACCGGAGGCAGCCTGAATATTTCCCTCCATTCACTCACTACCCATGCGTGCAGCAGCGAAGGAACAGACGTCAGTCGACCGATGGTAGATAATGGCAACAGCGGGTTCGTCTCGACCTGTGCCATTTGTCATTTCATTCGGATATAAAGAGTTCACACAGACTGGTAATAGACGAACAGCATCGTGCAATGTGTGTGGGTCCGTGGGGTCGGGGGTGGGGATTCTAGTCCCCAAGTTATATGATGCTAAGTGAACATGCTCTGACCCATTTTGATATTGCATTTTGATATAATAATAATTAATAATAATAATTAATAGGTTATTGTAAATGGACTGCATTTATATAGTGCTTTCCTTACATGGTACCATAATGATAACGTTTATTTCGGTCATTTGAGACTTGATTTGGGACAAAAGACTTGAGACTTGACTTGAGACTTGACTTGGCATTGCCGTCAAAGACTTGAGACTTGACTTGGGACAAAAGACTTGAGACTTGACTTCAGACTTGACTTGGCATTGCCGTCAAAGACTTGGACTTGACTTGGACTTGACTACAGAGACTTGAGACTTGACTTGGACATCACTGGTATGGATTTGATGAGTTTGCTGACAAAGTAACTGTTGATCATATTGCCAATGTGTGTTGTGTTACAGAGCCAAACACACTTAAAGAAGCATTAATGAGACCTAATGCAAAGGAATGGCAGGCGGCTGACTTGGAATATGAGTCACTGCTAGAAAATTAAACGTGGGACTTGGTTGATTTACCAAAGGATCGCAAGGCAATAGTATTGAGGTGGGTGTTAAAAGTCAAGCATCACAGTGACAGGTGGAGAGACACAAGTGTAGACTCGTTGCTAAAGGCTACTACTGTACGGTGCTGACTATGATGATACTTTTTGATGATGGTGTCAGTAAACCTGTGAACTCAAGTACTTATCAGTCTATGGTAGGTAGTTTGTTGTATGCAGCAATGGCCACACGACCAGACATAGCACAAGCAGTGAGTGTTGTGTCAAAGTTCAATGCAAATCTAAACACTGCACATCTGACGGCTGTGAAAAGGATTTTTTTGATACTTGAAAGTAACTGTGAACCTTGCCCTCAAGTATGAGCAGTCAGAGTCAGGAACTTTAAATGATTTCTCAGATGCTGATTGGGCTGGAGACCATAAAAATATAGAAATATGTATGGGGTGCCGTTTGTAAAGCGTCTCGCTCTGAAAATAACAGCAACATTTTGTCACATTTAGCTAAAAACGATGTTTAAATAAACTGGTTTGAGAGTGATTTTTGAGAGTCACTTTTTTGCACATTTAGAACAATATTTGTGAACTTAGAGATATTTTAAATATTTAAATCCAAATGTTAAATGTAAGATCTAAATGCTAAATATAAATATAAATGTTAAATATAAACCTAAATGTTAAATATAAATGTAAATGTTAAATATATACCTAAATATAAATGTTGAAGCTAAATGTTAAATATATATCTAAATGTTAAATATAAATATAAATCTAAATGTTAAAGCTAAATGTTAAATATATATCTAAATGTTAAATATAAATATAAATCTAAATGTTAAAGCTAAATGTTAAATATATATCTAAATGTTAAATATAAATCTAAATCTAAATGTTGAAGCTAAATGTTTCGGGTGAAACTAAATATTTAGCTAAAATGCAAATTCCAATGACGGTAACCGGAAGTGCCAAAATAAAAGCTCGAGAAGGTCAGAGCGTCTTTATAGTGGCACATAACGAATAAAACCCATCTTATCCGGGGAAATTGACTCTTGGACCTAGATTATCGTGATAATAACTAACTAACACTTTGACTGATCTGTCATTTTCGCGGTGTGGGATCGTCTACACCCGCCCGCGTTCACCCCTGTTACGTCCCCAGTTGGGCCAGGGGATGAGGGAGTAACATAGAATTTAATAACCGGGAGTCCTGACAGAAAACGATAAACAAGGTCACCAGCAAAATAGGTTTATTTGTAAAATAAAGAAGAGAACGAGATAACTCAGGACCACCCCCACCCGGTCTCTGCCACACAGACCGACCGCAGGATGAGAGAGAGAGCCGGCTCCACCTCCTGCCTATATATGCCCCACCCGCTTAAGTGGCCACAGGTAACCCAGATCAGTCATCAGTGCGCAAAGGAAAAGGGGCAGAACCTAGAGGGGAGGAGGAGAGGAGAAAAAGAACACAAACAATAACACAGGCCAGCGGTCGTAACAACCCCGGTAAACACTACGGTCGGACATACCTCTGCAAACATGTAAATAAATGAGTCAAGTCAAAGTGATCCCCCTTGTGGCTGGCCATAGTGGCTACAGGTTATAAGTCCCGCACCCTTCATAATAGTGACACTAAAAACTCAAAGTACTCTTCAAATAAAGTTTCTCCAAACGTGTTTGTTCATCTTGGTAGTTATTATCACGATAATCCAAGTCCAAGAGTCCATTTCCCCGGATAAGATGGGTTTTATTCATTATTTGCCACTATAAAGACGCTCTGACCTTCTCGAGCTTTTATTTTGGCACTTCCGGTTACCGTCATTGGAATTTGCATTTTAGCTAAATATTTAGTTTCACCCGAAACATTTAGCTTCAACATTTAGATTTAGATTTATATTTAACATTTAGATATATATTTAACATTTAGCTTTAACATTTAGATTTAGATTTATATTTAACATTTAGATATATATTTAACATTTAGCTTTAACATTTAGATTTATATTTATATTTAACATTTAGATATATATTTAACATTTAGCTTCAACATTTATATTTAGGTATATATTTAACATTTACATTTATATTTAACATTTAGGTTTATATTTAACATTTATATTTATATTTAGCATTTAGATCTTACATTTAACATTTGGATTTAAATATTTAAAATATCTCTAAGTTCACAAATATTGTTCTAAATGTGCAAAAAAGTGACTCTCAAAAATTCAAACCAGTTTTTTAAACATCGTTTTTAGCTAAATGTGACAAAATGTTGCTGTTATTTTCAGAGCGAGACGCTTTACAAACGGCACCCCATAAATATGTTCTTCCTAAATGGAGGAGCTGTGAGTTGGTTCAGCAAGAAACAGGCAACAGTTGCACTGTCAACTGCAGAAGCCGAGTACATTGCACTCAGCCAAGCAACGCAAGAAGGTACCTGGCTGAAGCGATTATTGACTGAACTGGGAATGATTGATTCACCCACAGTAATCCCGGAGGACAATCAAGGAGCCATCGCAATAGAAAAAAATCCAGTCAATCATCCGAGAACCAATCACATATACATTCACCATCATTACATTTGTGAATGTGTGCAGAATGGGCAAATACAAGTACAGTATTGTCCAACAGTTGATATGAAGGCAGATATCTTAACAAAGCCACTTACAAGGCAAAGGTTTGAGTAGGAGAGAGATGGGACTTTAACCTGTTTAAATCTGTGTAAAATGCTGACTGTACTGTTTATTGTTCAATATGTTTTGAAAAAGAAAAAATGTAAGCAAAGTAACAGGGAATAACAAGACGAAAAAATAAGAAAAAATTGCTTTAATCAGACACGATTTCTGCAAAACTTGGGGTGTTGTGACGAAGAGGTGGCCCTAACGTTAGTTTTTGAGCCAGAACTAAACATATCGGCCAACTTTTATGGCTGTAAGGTGAGTACAGTTCCTCAAACATCAACTCACCTGTAATAAAAACCAAGCTTCATTCAGCCTGCCTCAGCTCCACCCACCACTGTTGAATTAGCTGGAGCCAGCAAAGTCAGAACAAAATCTGGCTCTTCAAACCTGTGAGTGACGTCATGGAGACTATGCCCACGTTTTAATCTATGTACAGTATATATGATATTATACAATAGCATGCAGCTGGTGGGTGACATGTTGGGCTACACTAGGTTTTGACTTGACGCAGTAACAGAATCTGGATTATTATTTGATCAGCACTAAATAGTTTGACAGTTTGAGTTTTGTGAAGTTAAGGTAGATGGACTCACTTCGAATGACTTGTCAATCACAAGGTAGCCACGCGCTAAAGCATACCCTGCTTTATCCTCTATTTAACTCTTAATGGGATCATCAGGCTGCAGCCCCCTAGTGGTGAGAGGCTGAATGTGAAATGCAAAAAAAAAAAGTTGAAATAAATAAATAAATAAATAAATAAATAAATAAATAAATAAATAAATAAATGAATAATATATCACACTATTGTTATACTATTGTCATTTTATTTACATAACTCAAACAAAATATTTGACTATAATTGTCACAAGCATGATTTCATTCACAAAATTTAGTACCGCAAACACAGCATAACTACTCTGGACAACTAGGCTAGCACTAGCATTTTGAACAGAGCTAAAAACAGCTAAAAGTATGAGTCAGAAAAGAATTTCCGATTTTTTCAAAGATCCTGTGGGTCATGGTTTCACCAAACAGAGAAAGATTGTGGAATGTGTCAGTAGTCAAGGGTCTTTACCAGCCCGACCATTAATGGATCACCCTCCAATCACCCCGGAGGAGGAGATCTTGGATGAACCGGTGATGCTAACTGCTGCGGCGCCCTCGGTGGTTTCTGTTACTGCTACTAGCGGGGAAGCTAGCACTTGCAGTCTGAGTGCTGTGGAGCCTTTTCAGCCAAAAGATTTTCTTTCCCAGCCAGGCGTTTTGGTAATGAAAACCTCTCCAGGTCTTTCAAGGCAGGGTGGTTTTTGAAATGGCCATGGATTTATTATCTGAAAGATACAGACAGAGCGGTGTGTTTTGTGTGCTGTTCTGCGATGGAGAAGAAACTGATAAGTGCAGAAAGTAGGGTGACCATATTTGGGTAGTTGAAAAAGAGGACACCTTTTTTGTACCATCGCTCTGGTAAAGACACACTGCAAAAGAAGGGCATTGCATTTAGGCCTACTTGAGATAACTGCAATACAATGTTTGGAGAAATCAGGCGTAATAAGGAGGGGAAAATGGGCTCTCCTCTCTCACAGCAAGACACAATGCCTGTCATTATTTCCAGGGACTGAGCGATTACTGCAAATGTACCCAGATGTGAAAACATTCTTTCTATCCCAGGACTATGGGGTGCCGTTTGTAAATCGTCTCGCTCTGAAAATAACAGCAACATTTTGTCACATTTAGCTAAAAACAATGTTTAAAAAACTGGTTTGAATTTTTGAGAGTCACTTTTTTGCACATTTAGAACAATATTTGTGAACTTAGAGATATTTTAAATATTTAAATCCAAATGTTAAATGTAAAATCTAAATGCTAAATATAAATCTAAATGTTAAATATAAATGTTAAATATAAATCTAAATGTTAAATATAAATATAAATATAAATGTTGAAGCTAAATGTTAAATATATATCTAAATGTTAAATATAAATATAAATATAAATGTTGAAGCTAAATGTTAAATATATATCTAAATGTTAAATCTAAATCTAAATGTTGAAGCTAAATGTTTCGGGTGAAACTAAATATTTAGCTAAAATGCAAATTCAAATCCCGGTAACCGGAAGTGCCAAAATAAAAGCTCGAGGAGGTCAGAGCGTGTTTATAGTGGCAAATAACGAATAAAACCCATCTTATCCGGGGAAATGGACTCTTGGACATGGATAATCGTGATAATAACTACCTAGATGAACAAAAACTTTATTTGAAGAGTACTTTGAGTTTTTAGTGTCACTATTATGAAGGGTGCGGGACTTATAACCTGTAGCCACTATGGCCAGCCACAAGGGGGATCACTTTGACTTGACTCATTTATTTACATGTCTGCAGAGGTATGTCCGACAGTACAGTTTACCGGGGTTGTTACGACCGCTGGCCTGTGTTATTGTTTGTGTTCGCCTTCTTTTTCTCCTCTCCTCCTCCCCTCTAGGTTCTGCCCCTTTTCCTTTGCGCACTGATGACTGATCTGGGTTACCTGTGGCCACTTAAGCGGGTGGGGCATATATAGGCAGGAGGTGGAGCCCCCTCTCTCTCTCATCCTGTGGTCGGTCTGTGTGGCGGAGACCAGGTGGTAACTGTGTGTGCGAGCGATCTGATCCAGGAGCCGTGTAGCCGTGTGTGCGTCTTGGTTTTGGAGTGAGCCACGGAAAAAGCTGGCGATTCGGCTCCCCGTGTTTTGGAGGAGTCCGTCCTGAGTTATCTCGTTCTCTTCTTTATTTTACAAATAAACCTATTTTGCTGGTGACCTTGTTTATCGTTTTCTGTCAGGACTCCCGGTTATTTAATTCTATGTTACTCCCTCATCCCCTGGCCCAACTGGGGACGTAACAGGGGTGAACGCGGGCGGGTGTAGACGATCCTACACCGCGAAAATGACAGATCAGTCAAAGTGTTAGTTAGTTATTATCACGATATTCCATGTCCAAGAGTCCATTTCCCCGGATAAGATGGGTTTTATTCGTTATTTGACACTATAAACATGCTCTGACCTTCTCGAGCTTTTATTTTGGCACTTCCGGTTACCGGCATTTGAATTTGCATTTTAGCTAAATATTTAGTTTCACCCGAAACATTTAGCTTCAACATTTAGATTTAGATTTAACATTTAGATATATATTTAACATTTAGCTTCAACATTTATATTTATATTTAACATTTAGATATATATTTAACATTTATATTTAACATTTATATTTATATTTAACATTTAGATTTATATTTAACATTTATATTTAACATTTAGATTTAGATTTATATTTAACATTTAGATTTATATTTAGCATTTAGATTTTACATTTAACATTTGGATTTAAATATTTAAAATATCTCTAAGTTCACAAATATTGTTCTAAATGTGCAAAAAAGTGACTCTCAAAAATTCAAACCAGTTTTTTAAACATTGTTTTTAGCTAAATGTGACAAAATGTTGCTGTTATTTTCAGAGCGAGACGCTTTACAAACGGCACCCCATACAGGACAGGCCGCCTCTGCAGATTAAGAAGTTTTTTGAGGATGAGTTCAGTGAGATTTACCTGTGGCAAACGCATTCACTGATGTCAGTGTTTCAGCCCAGTATTCAAGAGATGGAGGAGAAGTCTGGCTGAAAAGGGAGTGGAAGTGGATGATGCAAAGTGTGTTGATCAGGTCACTCATCCAGGGGCGCAGATAGTGGGTGTGTCAGGTGTGTCATGACACACCCACTTTTGAATGACCGTAGATCCGTCCCACCCACTTTTATGTAGCTTAACGTTTTGTTTTTTTTTGTTTGTTTTTTTATACTTTGTCTTCTTCAAATCTTCTGATTCAAGCATCACGAGGAAACCAAAATATGAATTAACATAATATTTGGTTTACTGAGGTGTGTGCCAGTAGCGGTTTTAGGTACGGGCGGACAGGGCAGCCGCCCGGGGCGCCATTTCGTGGGGGGCGCCACGAGCGCCTGACAATAACTGACTGATCAGGGCGCACGGCGCATCCAGGGGCAGCTTCGTCCCCCCCAGTTTCTCAAACCTATCTGCGCGCCTGCACTCATCTCATAAAATTCATTGAGAAAATGGTGTGGAGGTGAAGAGGATTCTGAACAAGGTCAAGAGCACAAATGACCCAAATGACAAGGTGTCTGTATAACAATTGCATTTATTGTCTTGAATAACATAAAACACAAAAACCTATGTACACCAACAATAACAAGTCGACCTACACTAACATTTTTGAGCATAACAAAACATTTATTGTCTTGAATAACACAACACAACATGTACACCAACAAAAAATATACATACACCAACAATAACAAGTAGGCCTACACTTACTGGTACATATTTGAGAGTAACAACTTTTAACAGTAGAAGTTTTTTTTTTTAAGAAAAAAGAAATAAGGCCATTGGAGCGGCATTTGAAGAAAAAAAAAAGGCTGATGGCTCCTCTTCAGTCCTCCTCTTGTGGGGTGCATCTCCTGCAACAGCTGACGGCTCCTCTTCAGTCCTCCTCTTGTGGGGTGTATTTTTGAGACGACTGCATCTCCTTCAACAGCTGACGATTACCCATTAGGTATGAGTGAAAGTCTTTTCAGGTCATGTTCCTGAAATTGTACTGGGTGCACAAAATCCCTTTCAGTGTATCCACAGACATGCGATTCCTCTCCTTCGTCCACTGAGCTTGCATCAGTGAAAATGCGCTCCACATTCGCATTGTGGGCAGGTATGGCAAAAAAACTGTGCCATCTTGAGCAGCTCTGAATAAAAATCCACACTTTTTGACATTTCAAAAAATTTGGTCCACCTCTGATGAGCTTGGAGATCACTGAATTGCTCTGCATTTTTCTCAATGAATTTCTTGAGATGGGTGACCTGATCAAAACACTTTGCATCATCCACTTCCACTCCCTTTTCAGCCAGACTCCTGATGCAGGCCTCTACATCATCCCAGTCTGGGATTTCGCTAAGATCCATCCACATAAAAGAGGAAAACTGCTCCATGGGTGTCATCCATTTCTGTAGGTAGTCAAGGCATGAACTGTACATCTCTTGAACCTGAGTACTGAAATGGTCACACCTTTGCCCATATCCATCCCTCTGCTTTTGAGCCAGCATACCCTTGACTTTAAGAGGCATGAAGTTGTTAATCTTGCGCTCATGAAGCAAGCTCTTGACCTTGTTCAGAATTCTCTGCACCTCCACAACAGAGTTATCCTCCCTCTCCATCTCTTGAATACTGGGCTGAAACACTGACATCAGTGAATGCATTTGCCACAGGTAAATTTCACTGAACTCGTCCTCAAAAAACGTTTGGTTATCTAACATAACCTCAGTTCTTAGAATAATATGAGCGAGGTGTCTCGCTATGGGATGAAGCCTCCTGCAGCCCTGATAGAAGCATTTATCTCAATCCGCCAATCCTGATTGGCCGGTGAATGTGTTCATCCGCGCCGCACCCAGTAGTCCCATCTACTATATATAGTGTGCGCGGATAACATTCCCCTAATTCAATAAGCAAACCTCTTCTCACCGCCCAGCAAGAAGGGTCGTCTGGCGAGACACCTCGCTCATATTATTCTAAGAACTGAGGTTATGTTAGATAACCAAACGTTCTTCTTCATAATATTCACTCGGTGTCTCGCTATGGGATATGGTAGCTCCCGTATTGCCAGACAGCTTATCGAACCAGTACCAGCCAGTGGGGAGGGTCCATGGGTTCCAGTTAGGACTCCAGGACCGCGCTAGCCACGCACGGCCCTACACGTCAAGCATGTAGAACCGGACAAAAGTCAGAGGCGAGGACCAACTCGCTGCTGAACAAATGTCCTGAACAGACACTCCCCTAAATAAAGCCCAGGATGCGGCCATCCCGCGGGTAGAGTGCGCACGCACACCCGCCGGCGGCTGCAGTCCCCTGCTCGTATACGCCAAAGCTATAGCCTCCACCACCCAGTGGGCGAGGCGCTGCTTTGTGACCGGCTGTCCCTTTCGGGGTTCAGCCCAGGAGACGAAAAGCTGATCGCTCCTCCTGATGTTTTGCGTTCTGTCCATATAAGAGCGCACAGCTCGAACCGGACACAGCATGTGCGCTCGCTGCTCTCCAGGAGAAGCGGCGAACGCTGCGAGCTCAATCGGGGAACATGAGCCCACCACCTTAGGTACAAATACCGGGTTGAGCTTCAGAACCATACGTGTGTTCCCCGGGGCGAACTGAGCGCACGCTGGGCTCACAGAGAGCGCATGGATATCACTCACTCGCTTCGCAGAGGCGAGAGCCAGCAACAGCACCGTCTTAAGGGACAGGTGTTTGAGACTCGCTCCCAGCAATGGCTCAAATGGGGGGGCTTTAAGCCCCTCCAGAACCACCGCTAAATCCCACTGAGGTATTAGTGGTCTGGAGACAGGGAGAAGCCTACGCGCGCCCCTCATAAACCGGCACACCAAAGGGTGTTGGCCCGCTGTTTTGTCCCCAAATCCTATATGGCAGGCCGCTATAGCCGCCAGATAAACCTTAACCGTGGAAAAGGCTTTTCCTTTATCAATCAGGTCCTGCAAAAACGACAGTATCGCTGGCACAGAACACTGAAAAGGGATGTGGTCTCGTTCGAGACACCACCGCTCAAACACTCTCCACTTAGAGTCGTACAGAGACCTAGTGGATGGAGCTCTGGCGTTTTGTATAGTGTTAACCACACTCTGCGGAAGACCAGCAGTGGTCAGATTGAACCACTCACGGGCCAGGCCCACAGTTGCAGTCGCTCCGGGTGCGGGTGGAACACCGCCCCCCCCCCCTGCGAGAGCAAGTCCCTGCGCACCGGCAGCTGCCAAGGCTGGGCGCACAGCATCTGATGTATCTCCGCTAGCCAGTGCAGCGCTGGCCAGTGTGGAGCTATCAGGATCAGCCTGTGATTGTGCCCCCTCACCCTGGCGAGGGTGGGGGGTATCAGGGCCAGTGGAGGAAACGCGTAGAGCAGTTCGTGCGGCCAAGCGTGCGCTAGTGCGTCTACGCCCAGGGAAGCGTCCAGAGTGCGTAGAGAGAAGAACAGCTCGCACTGAGCGTTTTCTCTGGATGCGAACAGATCTACTCTGGCGCGGCTGTAGCGCGCCCATATCTGCTCCATGACCTGCGGGTGCAGCATCCATTCCCCGTACATCGGCGCGCCCCTGGACAGCAGGTCGGCACCTGCGTTCAGGGTCCCCGGGACGTGAGTCGCCCTCAGGGAAAGAAAGTGCAGACTGCTCCAGAGGATCAGTTTGCGTGCCAGAGTGTGCAACACACGAGAGCGTAACCCCCCTTGACGGTTTATATATGCTACTGTCGTCGTGTTGTCCGTCCTCACCAGGACGTGGCGGCCCGAGAGGAGCGGAAGGAAGTGTTTCAGAGACAGAAACACAGCTGAGAGCTCGAGAACGTTTATATGAAGGCGTTGGAGAGCCTGGCTCCAGCGTCCTCTCACACCTCTGCCCTCGAAAATGCCACCCCAGCCGGATAGGCTGGCGTCTGTGGTGACCACCTTTCTGGACGAGACAGTGCCCATGGACACCCCCTGAGTCAGGAAAGATGGGGCCCGCCAGTGGCGCAGAGCCGTCACGCAGTCTGCTGTGACCGTTATCCACCGTGCGCCATGACGCACGGGATCCAGCCTGAGCGAAGCGACCCAGCGCTGAAATTCCCGCATGTGAAGACGACCGAGGCGGGTCACGAGGATGGCTGAAGCCATCAGACCCAGCAGCCGGAGACACAGTCTGAACTGGACAGACCTGCGTCGACGGAAGCGCGCGAGGCACGCTTTGAAAGCTTTCACTCTCTCCTCCGAGAGGCGAGCAGCGAATGGCACGGAGCGCAGGGATAATCCTAGAAAGCATATCTCCTGCGTCGGAGAGAGTTGGCTCTTCTCCATATTTATCACAAACCTCAAATTTATTAGGTGTTCCGTGACAATGCGTGTGTGAACCCTGGCCTCCTGTTCTGACTGCGCCAGCAGGAGCCAGTCGTCCAAATATGTGGCCAGCCGTATGCCCCGGCGTCTGAGCGGGGCCACCGCGGCCTCTGTGCACCGTATGAAAACCCTCGGGCTGAGAGACAGGCCGAATGGGAGCACACGATATTCGTAGCACACCCCCCGAAAGGCTAATCGGAGATATCGTCTGTGAGGGGGGTAAATGGGAATGTGGAAATACGCGTCTTTCAGATCCACGGACGAAAACCAATCGTTCGGTCCTACTAGACGCAACAGTGCCGCATGTGTCAGCATCCTGAATTTGTATTTCCGCAGAAACTTGTTCAGGGCCCGCAGGTCCAGAATAGGGCGGATTCCTCTTCCCCCCCGTTTGGGAACGAGGAAATATCTGGAGTAAAAGCCTGACAGACTCTGTTCGGGAGATACGACAGAAATGGCTCTTTTTTCTAACAGAGAGAGGATTTCCTCCTGTAAGATTCGAGCTAATTCTCCCTGTGCTCGTGACTGTATTACGCCGGAGAAACGGGGAGGGACAGCGGCGAATTGGAGCCGGTATCCCCGAGAAATCGTGCGTAACACCCACGGTGAAGCTGCGGTTGCTTTCCAATTCTCCCACTTGAGAGAAAGAGGAGAAGCGCATTGCAGCCCCTGCTCCATCACGGGAGGTCCCGACAGCGGTGCTGTGGCGCCCCCTTGCGGTAGAGCTGGGAAATAACCCCTGGGCATCGCCGCCGGAGCGGCGGAGCCTGTTGCTCTGCTCCCCGGGGATGGAGATGCCCATCTCGGGGGCAGAGCCGCAGAGGGCTTGGTGGCCACACTGCTTATAGACAGGGTATTTTTGTTCATTTTGGCTTTTTTTGCTATCTGCACCCTCGGCTCGTGGCCTGGCTGTGACAGATTTCTTTTTATTTTCACACGTTTGGGGACATGTGTGTATGTGTGTGCTTGCGGACATTTTGCTCGGGGTGCAACAGCGCAAACCTCCGAGGTGATGTCTCTCCTCCCGCGGACCGGCTCTGGGGTGGGCAGCGGCGGCGTGGGACGCACACGAAAAAGCCAGAACGGTGGGCCTGCATAACGGGGAACGGCAGGATGCTCCACCAGAAGAGAGGAAGGCTGTCAGGCCGCTCTCTTCTTCTTCCTCGCCTGGGGGACCGAGGCCGTGGCGGCCGGCGGCGGCGGCAGCGGGACTGCGGTCGAGGCAGGAGATTTTCTGTGCCAGCCGGCTCCGGGCTCTCTCCTCGGAGGGAGCGGCGGACCGAGCTGCTGCGGCCGCTTCGGCATCTTGAAGTGCGGCGGCTGAGAGGCAGCTTGAGCAAACGATTTGCGCTGCACTGGAGGTGATGGTGCGGGTGTTTTCCGAGGGAGACAAAGTTTCAGGGCTTCGTTGTCCTTCTTCTTTGCCTCGCATCGCTGCTGCATCGTGGCCAATGCAGAGCCGAAGACACCCTCCGGGACAATTGGCATATCCAGTATGTCATCCCGCTCCCTGTCCGTCAAGTTAGCGAGGCTGAGCCATCTCGCTCGCTCCTGAATGACGAGGGTCGCCATCACCCTGCCCGTGGCCTGGACTGAGACGCGCTGTATGCGGAGGGACAAATCAGCAATGACCGCCATTTCCTCCCACGCGTCGGGGTCCTGCTCTTCAGCGGATGCTCCAAACAGCTCTGCCTGGTAGGCAGTGAGGATGGAGAGAGCGCTGAGAGCTCTGGCCGAAAGGGCAGCTGCCTTATACGCCCTCTCGGCCAGTGCAGACTGGAACCGCTCGGGCTTGGTTGGCAGCGTCGGACGCCTGGAGGAGGCTGCAGATAGCTGGCTCGTGCTGCCCGGGCAGAGATGCGCAGCTACGGGGGCTTCCACCGGAGGCATCGAGAGGAGACCCTGGGCTTCCATCGCCTCGCAGTCGAGGGATGCTGCGCCCGGGATGGGGCTCCTGTTGCTGTACGGGCAGTTATTCCAAGTTTTGGACAGCTCGGCCAGCAACTCGGGGAAGATGGGAAGAAGCTGTTTTGCCGTACTACGCGCCAGGGGGAGCCGCTTGCCTTCATAGCGGGACCTGGTGGGCTCCGCTACTGCAACCGGCCAGGGGACCTCCAGCTTCTCTGCCGCACGTTTGCACGTGCTGAGCAGGTCCACATGGAGGGAGGGAGCTGGAGAGCTCACCCCGCCTTCCTCCCTGTTGGTAGACTCGGGCAGCTTCGGCTTTACAGCCAGGGCTGGGGCCACGAAGATGTCATCTTCCTCCTCGTCCTCTGATATGAGGAACGAGGCGTCATCGTCATCCTCTGTGAGGCCAATTTCCAGCACGTCTTTCTCGGGAAACGGGTGAGCTCGGAGCTGCTCGCACTGGGCGGCCCAGTCGTAGCCAGTCTCCGGAACTTCCCCGGCCATGACCTCGTCTTCCTCCGCGGCTGCGCCTAGGTCAGCGGTGGGGAGAAACGGGTCACGGTCCGCGAGGCTAGCTTGGCGGGCTAGCCTGCGTCTGAGGCTCTTGACTGTGAACACTTTGCAGTGTCCACAGGACCCGGGAATTTCGAGGGCTAACCTGGCGTGGTCAACCCCTAGACAGGTACTGCACACCGGGTGGGTGTCCTTCCCTGAAATTTTGTTCCCGCAGCAACAGAGCCGAGAGTCTCCTCTGGTGTGAGGATTTTTAATGGTCTCCATTTCGCCAACAAGCTGGAGTGCTAGTGGAGAAAGGGTCGTGGCTAGCTGGTGTGCTAGCGTGGGGTCGAGGGGGTAGCTGGTGTGCTAACTTAGCTCGACCAACTCGAGCGTCCGTGGAGGGGAGCCGAGAGGAATTCCGCCGTGGAGGGGTCGGAAAAGAATACCTACCGGTCCGGTCTGGTATGAACGGACAAGGCAGAAGCCAGAGCACAACACTAGCGTCCGGTGACGGAAGCTAGCAAGATCCGTCTGGTGAACAGTTAAGCTAGCAAGGCTCTGACGTGAGATAAGTTCTCAGGTGAGAAGAGGTTTTGAATTAGGGGAATGTTATCCGCGCACACTATATATAGTAGATGGGACTACTGGGTGCGGCGCGGATGAACACATTCACCGGCCAATCAGGATTGGCGGATTGAGATAAATGCTTCTATCAGGGCTGCAGGAGGCTGCATCCCATAGCGAGACACCGAGTGAATATTATGAAGAAGAACTTCTTTATCTGCAGAGGTGGCCTGTCCTGCGATAGAAAGAATGCTTTCAAAGCTGGGTACATTTGCAACAATCGCTCAATCCCTGGAAATAATGACAGCCACCGTGTCTTGCTGTGAGAGAGGAGAGCCCTGTAGTTAACATCAGCAAATTCACAGTACTCTTTCAAATTCTCAGTGCGGACAGTGTATATATGAAAGTGTTGATAGATTTTGAAAATGAGTTGCTCAATGTCAATATCTAGTGTGTCTGCACCGTTTTGAACACAATTGTTCAGAATATGCGCTGGACAGCCAACACCAATTAGAGCTGTGTTCTGCAGGGACTTCTTTAAATGTGCAAAAACATTATTCCCCTCCTCATTACGCCTGGTTCCTCCAAACATTGTATTGCAGTTATCACCAGTAAATGCAATGCATTTAGAAAATATTCCCTTCTTTTGCAGTGTGTCTTTTATGTACAGCGCAATGGTGACAGCGGATTCATTTGGCGTGTTTTGAATTTCAATTAATTTGGTTTGCACACCACCATTTTTCCAGTCATAATACTGGATCAGCAGAGGGAACAGTTTTACTGCTCTGTGGTTGCTGCCATCAGTAGACACGCCACAGTAGGGAACGTCTTGAAGTGCTTCTAAAGCAACGTCGACAGAATGGGGGGCTATCACGGAATTTACTATGGCTTCTGTCTGCGCATGAGAATTTCTGAGCGGTAGGGGAGTCTGTGAAAACCTTTCTTAACAAACCCGATGTGCAGTCCATTGACATATAACTTTCATGGTGCTTCACTGTGTGAAAAGCAAAGCTGCCTTCTGCAGCAGTGACGGCTACACTCGGATTTGCTAACAAAGAAATCTGTGACTTTAGAAGATGAGCTCTCGCCCCTCGCTGCTTTTGTGTGCTTTGCAGAATTTACGTGTGCCTGCAGGTCATTGGCACCTTTATTAGCCACAGACACGTAAGTGCCTGCCTTGCACGTCAAACACTCGGCCTCAAACGGATCACGACCTTGGCGAAAACAGGGGAATTTTCTCTTTAACTTCTCCGTGAAGGAGCACTTGCGTTTAGGCATTGTAGCTGCGGACGCACATGTGCTACTCTGCTCTGCTTCCGTTTTGCTTGTGAACACACTAGCAACTCAAGACTAAAAAGCAGTGACTGAAGTTGAGAAGGGCGTGACTAATTTGGGAGCGACACAGAGAAACCTGGAATGGAGTAAAACGGAACGGTGTGGAATTCTATTGGCAATACATTGTGTTTTGAGACATTCGCACGAAATCCCGGACGATTTTGAAAATCCCCCCGGACATTTTTTTAGGTCCCAAAAGTAGGACATGTCCGGGGAAAAGAGGACGTCTGGTCACCCTACAGAAAGGATTAGGGAGGGGGTGTTTATGAAGGCGGCAATTGCGATTGGCGAAAAGCAGTAGAAAAATTTCGGGAACATGAAAAATTCAGTTTCCACTTGGAGGCAGTCAGCAAGCTGTCAGCGCTGAAACAAATGACTATCAACGCGCTGCTCTCACAGGCTATCGCTAAGGATCAGGTGACTGCACGGACTGTTTTGGAGCTGGCGTTTTGTTCCATCAAGTTTCTAGCCCGTCAGGGGTTGCCGCTGAGAGGACAGGAACATCGTGATGGCACATTTGGGCAAATGATGTTAGAAAGGACGTATGACCTACCTGCTGCTCGTGAGTGGCTTCTCTGGAGGGAAAACTGGATGGGGGACAACATCCAAAATGAAATCACTGAGCGTCTTGCCCATGCCGTTCAGCGCATTGTGGTGAGAGAGGCTTTTGGTTCCCCATACTATGGGCTAATTGCTGATAGAACAACTGATATAACAGCGAAAGAACAGTTCTCTTGTTACCTGTTTTACACCGATGACAATTTTATCCAGCACGGCCGGTTTCTTGGTTATTATAACGCGCCCGACACCACAGCAGAAACTCTTTTTTGTGCAAAAACGTGTTTTTGCGTCTCAACCTTCCGTTAGAGAAGTTGAAGGGATATTGTTTTGATGGTGCAAGTAATATGTCTGGACGATTTTCTGGAGTACAAGCGAGACTTGGAGAGGTATGTCCAGGATCGTTATTTGTACATTGCTGCAATCACTCCCTTGACCTGGCACCTGGAGGTTGCGAGAGAGGTGCCGCTTATATCGGAGACTCTTCAATTCGTCCAGAGCACAGCCAACATCATCAGGGAATCTAACAAGCGAAGGACAACTTTTAAGTCCTGTTTTGGCGATGAAGATGCAACTGTGAGATGTAACATCCTTACATCCTTAGACTGTGTTCTACAAGGTGGTGCGTGAGAGCCCTTGCAGTATCCAGAATAATCCGTGCATTTGGCCCACTTCACTCCAAACCCTACAGACACTCCAGCAAGATGTTCGCGGCAAAATGAAGGCAAAAATATTGGGGCTACTGAAAAAAGCAAAAAAGGGAAAGACCATGTTCGGTCTTCTGTGCTCCGAGGCCCTCTTCACTCCTTGCGAAGCTGTGGCTAAAGTGTTCAAGCTGAGAAGGCCACAGCTGCTGCAGCGCTGGAGTGCATACAAACCCTAAGAGAGCGCATACAGGCCCTGCGCAATGAGAATGCTATGGAGGAGCTGCTGAATAAGACCAACGCATCAGCAGCTAAATACGATCTTAAGATGCCTGACCCAACCACCAACCGCGTCAGCAAAACTCCGCAGACTGAAGATTTAACTTCAAAGGGAGCGGCATCATGGAAAATGCAGTTTTTTGAGGCACTTGACCTTGTCAGTGCTGAAATAGAGCGCCGATTTGACCAAAGTGGCATGACAACTGCCGCACTAAGGGAAGCAACTTTGCTTTCTGTCACAAACAGGATGGTTGGAACAGAAGAAGACCTGGTCTCTCTCAAGCTGCCGGGTAATTCTGATGTGCCTGGTCTGCTGGTGGGGCTTGCACGGCAGGAGAAATTTGGATCTCTCTATGACCTCGCCACTTTCATGTCTTCCTCATGTCTCATGGCTTTCCTTGCCCATCTCCATGGCCTCATCAGAGAGGTCATTCTCTGCACTGCACCGCTTGAAGACCTGGCTGCGCAACACTGTCGTACAGAGAGAAGACTTACTCACCTGGCCCTTCTGCATATGCACCAGGATATTCTGGATACACTGGCTCTCATGACGGAATTCATCAGCACCACCCCAGAACGAAAGACCACCTTTGGAGTTCTACCATCTACTTACGGTAAGAAAATGTTTTTTAACTGCATATCGGTGTGTGCCCAGATGGCCTTGAGATATCAGATGGTTGATTCGTGTTCTCATTATGTAGTGGCCCTGCAGCTCGATTAGTTGAAAAAATGATTCGTGTCTCATTTGTTGTTGTTAGACCTTTTGACTAATAGTAATTTACTTCTTTTTTGTGTGTTCTTCTGTAGTTCTTTGAATGGGCACGAGAGGAGGAGAGACAGGGAGAGGGAGAGAGATGGACTATAAATAAGGCTTTAGAGTTCAGAAGAAGGAGTTTTTTTTCTTAATGTTTGTTAAAAACTATAAAATCGGAGACGCGAGATGGCCGCGATGGAGTAGACGCGTCTCGAGTCTCACTCCCGCAACTATTTTCAACTTGATGTTTTAAGACCCCAAAAGTCACAATAGAGGGCTTTGTTAGCCACTTTAATAGACAAACCACCTAATCATGTCGACGTACGCAACCAGGCTGAACACAAAAGAACAGAGTGCCAAGGTCAGTCCCGCACACGAGGCAGGTGAAGAGCTGAGCATGTCAGACCATTGCTAACCTGTTGCAAGAACATCGCCGGGCCCTCTCCGCGGATTTCAAAGCCGCCATTTCGGTTGGACCACGTCCACACCACAGTGTCAGACCACGCTCAGAAGATAACCTCCCTCGAGGCAAACGCTATGTTACAAGATGAGCGCCTGCTAGCATTAGAAGCATCCTGTGCTACATTAACGGAGAGCAATGCTAAGCTGTCAGCGAAAGTTACCGACTTGGAGTCCCGGAGCCAGCGAAACAACATCAGAGTGGTCGGCGTACCTGAGTCAGTGCAGGGACCCCGGCCCACAGCCTTCTTTGCAGAGCTGCTGGTGGAGGTTTTCGGTGAGAGCGTCCTGGACTCACCACCGGAGTGTGACCGGGCTCACCGCACGCTAACCGAGAAGCCGAAGCCTGTGCTCGGAGAGGCAAGCTACAGTACAGGGGCTCCCCCATCTCTATCTACAAGGACTATGCGCCGGAGGTGGTGGCACAACGCCAGAAATACCGGGAGGTGATGTTGGAGCTCTACAACCTGGGCTTCAAACCCACATTACTATTTCCCGCCAGGCTTGTCGCCGTGATGAAAGATGGAGAGAGGAAGAGATTCTCCTCAGTCGCAGAGGCCAAACATTTCATAACATCCACCCACACGGAGGAGATCTGATGACGGTGGGCTACACAGTAAACCCACTGCGACGAACCACTGTTACGCCGAATGGATAAACGTGAGTTAATATGATGCTATCTGTATAACTGTGTACTGGCCAGCCCCTGACGGCCCTGGAGCTAACTGCCGGACAAGGCGGACTGTTGACATTTGGACTGTGAAGAGCTTTGAACCAAGAACACTGGCTGGGCCTTCTAACACCTGAATCCCCTCTTTTTTGCTTTCCAATCCTCTTTTTCAGTTTACTTTGAGAAATTATATTATCCTCCGCTCATTCTTACACTAAACACAAGAGGCTTACGGACATGCTCTTTGCAATTTATCCATACTCTTGTTACAACTTTATACGGGCCGACACATGGCCTGTTTCAATTCAAGCTAACAATGTCAACCCATGATGGTTGCCAGTGTGGCATACATATAGGTACAATTTCATTTGTCACCTCAATGGCCTATCCAAGAGGCCCTGTAGAGGCACTTGCTTTTTCACTTACTTTAATTGTTTGTTTGGTTCTCTCCACGTATTTATATGGCTTAACATGTTCTAACACATAGATGTTGCTTCTGGCATTGTTTCCGGAGCCATAGGTGTATTAGATGTATGTAGTAACCCTTTCTAAATCGTTCCGAGGGGAAAAGAGAGAAAAAAGAAAAAAAAAGGTCTGGATCACAGCATTTGTTTGCTTACTGACATTTTCTCTGTGACCTATAGGGTCAATTATGTTAAAACAAGGGATGAGACCCCGGAAGGTTAGCTTAGCTGCTAGCTGTGAGCATGGGAGCTCAGAAGATGTTAAGGGTTAAGGGTTCAGCCCACAGAGTGGTCACAAACGCTGTCAATGTTTTGAGTATGTGTGTGTTTCTTTTTTGTTTGTTTTTGTTTTCTTCTCCCCTCTCTCCCTCTCCTCCTTCTCTCTCTCTCTCTCTTCCATTCTCCTCTCTCTCCCCACTCTCTCTCCTCCCTCAGCACAGTACAGAATACAGGCCATGCAGTGTCATTCTACCTTACTACTGCCGGTCCTATGGCTGCTGTGAAGACAAATAACAGAGTGCGCCTTATTTCCTGGAACACCAAGGGCATGAACAACGGGATTAAAATCAGTAAGATCCTGACACAGTTACAACACCTTAAAGGGGATGTGTTGTTCTTACAAGAAACACATCTGAAATCATCTGACACCTCACGTATTAAGAGGGCTTGGATGAGCTACTTATTCCACTCAAAATTTTCAGATAGAGCTAGAGGGGCAGCCATCATAATTCATAAAAGGGTCTTGTTTGAACCAACAAATGTAATTCTGGACACCGATGGCCGCTATGTCATAGTCTCGGGCACGCTTTAGAACGTACCTGTCATCCTAGTTTCAATTTATGCGCCGACCTGGGACGACAACCAATTTTTTACAAGGCGCGAAAATTCCAAACGCTGACAGTCATCGTATTATTATGGGCGGGGATTTCAACCTAGTGCAAGACATGACCCTTGACAGATCCTCCCCCATGCAAACCACATTATCTAAATCAGCAAATGTAGTAAAAACGTACGCATCACAGTTGGGAATCTCTGATCCATGGAGGTTTAAAAACCCCAATGGTAGAGCCTTTTCTTTTTTCTCCCACGTACACCACACATTCATCAATTGATTTCTTTTTACTTGATAATAATCTCCTAGACTCCGTCAGAGAATGCGAGTATCACCCAATAACTATCTCCAACCATGCCCCTACCACAGTTGACATCTGCTTCCTACGGAATACGGCACCCCGTCCATGCTGGAGGTTCAGCTCGCATCTGCTGTTAGATGATAAATTTAAAGATTTTGTTGCATCTCAAATTCGCTCTTATATAGAGTTTAACGACACCCCTGATGTCAACAGCAGCACCCTGTGGGAGGCACTTAAAGCCACTATTCGTGGACAGGTGATATCCTATATTTCACACACAAGGAGGGCTGAACAAGCTAGGCAGGTGGAAGTTGCAGAGGAACTTTTAAAACTCGACGGAATCTACTCCACCTCTCCATCCCCCAACCTCTATAAGACACGCTTACTATTACAATCAGAACACGACCTGTTAATGACGCGCATGGTAGAAAGACAGCTGCGGCAATCAAAGCGAAACTTTTTTGAGCAGGGAGATAAGGCGGTGAGGCTGCTAGCACAGCAGGCTCGCGTGGTGAGTGCCTCTAGATTGATTCCTCAAATTAAACTACCTGATGGTAGCCACATTTCTGACCCGGTAGTCATTAATAAGTCTTTCTCTGATTTCTACACCACACTATACACTTCTGAATGCAACCCAATAACCACGGCGACCCCCAACCCCCTGGACCAGTTTTTTAAAACATATTCAATGCTATTAGCACACATCCTTGTGAGAATGTTCAGTGATTCCTTTACCGATGGTAGACTGCCAGAGACCCTATATGAGGCTTCTATCTCAGTGCTTTTGAAGAAAGACAAAGACCCTACCTCCTGTGGAAGCTACAGACCTGTCTCACTTTTAAACATAGATTATAAGATTCTGGCTAAGGTCCTTGCACTACGTCTCCAAAGTGTGATGTCATCAATAACTTCACTGGACCAGACAGGCTTTACATTGGGGCGATATCCATTCTTTAACACCAGAAGGCTGTTGAACAACATATACTTACCCGTATCAAACACTCCTGAAATCATAGTCTCACTAGATGCAGAGAAAGCCTTCGACCGGGTGGAGTGGGGATTTCTGTTTTTCATTTTGGAGAAATTCGGCTTTGATTATAACTTTATTTCCTGGGTTAAACTCCTCTATTTGACCCCTTCTGCCTCTGTAAATACCAACGGTGTCCACCCAGCACACTTTCCCCTCAAACGTGGGACCAGGCAGGGATGCCTGCTTTCACCTCTCAACATAGCCATCGAACCATTAGCCATCTGGCTTAGGAACCAAAATGAATTTGAAGGTATTTCGCGTTTTGGTCTAGTTCACAAACTCTCTTTATATGCTGACGACCTTATCTTATTTATCTCAAATCCCACTTCCTCTCTCCCCCCAATCTTGTCAACTCTAGATCAGTATGGGCGCCTATCAGGGTATAAATTGAACATTCAGAAGAGCGAGCTATTTTTTGTAAATAATTTAGCGAGATCCCTCCCACACTCCACTTTCCCTTTTAAAATAGCCGAAGAGGGTTTCAAATATCTGGGGGTGTTCATCACCAACTCCTTCAAGGAACTTTTTCAGAAGAATTTTCAGCCGTTATTAGATAAATGCAAGTCAGACTTGTCCAGATGTGCTGCCTTACCCCTGTCCCTTGCAGGCCGAGTTAATCTCATTAAGATGGTTATTCTCCCAAAATTTCTGTATCTTTTTCAACACATCCCAATTTGTCTTAATAAATCCTTTTTCACTAATCTAGACCAACAACTTAATGCATTTATCTGGCAGAATAAGCCAGCCCGTATCAAGAAAAATATCCTTCAACTCCCCAAATCTGAAAGGGGACTAGCATTGCCAAACTGCCCTTTTTGGTCTCACTCTGTCTAGAAATCTTCCCGTTTCTATACGACATGCTATTGCTTTCACCACCCTGCTAGCCAGGCGGTCCATTCTCCTGAAGTAGAGGCAGGTTTCCCCACCGACCCACAGCAGTTGGATACGGGATATTTTACAATGTTTAAAGTCAGAGAAGTTGAGGTTCTTGCAGAAGTGATCTCTGACAGCTTTTCATAATACTTGGGACCCACTGCTGGCTTATATTAGTAACAGTCTCAGTGTCACTCCTGATGATGCCTCTTAACAATTTGGAAGAGAGAGTCCCCCCCCCCCCTTCTCTTTTTTATCTCCATCTATCTATTCTATCCTCCTTTCTTTTTTCTTTCTTAAATCCTACTGTACTATATGATGTGTTTTTTGTGTGTTCATGTGATATGTTGTGTAACTTAACCACCTATTGTGACTACTTCTGATATGGGCTGTTGGGAGGGACTTTTTGTCTAATCTTTTCTTTCTTCTTTTTGTGTTTCACTCAAACAGTCACCATGGTCGATCATGTGGAACTATTGTATTACTTTTTGTATTGACTGCAAAAACTCAATAAAGAGATTTGGAAAAATAAAAAATAAAAAAATATATAAAATCAGTTAGCCTCATCTAGGCTATGTTGTTATGTTTATATGTTATTTGTTTATATGTTATTTGTTTATATGTTACTTGTTTATATGTTACTTGTTTATAAGTTGCTTGTTTATAGCGCTGTCGCTCAGTACCTAATGCGTGAAATTAAATATATAAGGTTTTAATTAAAGACATATTCTGAGAAATACTTGCATTTCATGTGTGATTCAATGAAGCACATATACATTCCTAAGTTGAGCATTACGTTGCCATCAAGTTGGCCGTATTTCTAAAACCTCTGTAGGTCTAAATACAGGTTGGTTGTGATGACATCTAATTGTAAATTATAGCCTGTATCACATGATTAGTAGGTATATAAATAACCAAGTGTAACACCCTATCGATAACGTTATTTACATTTATTATGTATCGGAACGTTTCTCAGCCCCCCCCCCCATGAGAAGTGGGATTATTTCCTCTTAAGACTCCATAGAATCGGAGCTGCAGAGTGTGCTGAACCCAGCGGTGACCGCACCACAAATCACATTGTGTCTCAAATAGCCATCATGCACCATGGCCATTTCAGACACAACACGGCACAACACCAGCGCTGCACTCTGAAAACCATTATTTTACAGTAACACAGCACACCAAATCACATTGTGTCTGAAAGGGTCATTGTGCAGCCTGATGGACTGGATGTACAGACATTTTGACATGTCATAGCAGGAAAGTCAGACAGACAGACAGACATTGTGCGTGCAGGTTTACAGTCAACGTTACTAAGAATTCCTGATAGTTTTGATGAGTAAGTTCTGATGTTAAGTTTTTGCTTTTCCAGCTTTGACAAATCAAAACATTTAGTGCACCAGTCTGCCTAGACACATATCTCTCAGATGGCGTGACGGATTTCACGCACAGTTACAAGAGCGCAGCACTTTTTTTCCGTGGACTCTCCGTGAACCCACGCAGGGAACTACCATCCAATGCTTTTCATGTTTAAATCTGTTTGTGTTCTTTATGAAGCAATAACGGATGTTAAGCAATAATAGTCTTAGGCATGGTAAGAATAAACACAGCACGAAAACGTCTTGTAGAGAAATGACTCACCGTTTTGACAGACAGTAAGCAGTGTAGTGGTTTTCATCTGTTAACGAGGGAAATACCAGCACGCACGCGGTTACACGTCACTAGATGATGATATACATAAATATAGAACTTAAAGGTCAATTGTTACATCACTTTCTGTTTCTTCTTTGCAGATGTGGTGAATAGTTTAATCAAATCAAATCAGATTTTCTTTGTATAGCCCAAAGTCACAAAATACATTTGCCTTAGAGGGCTTTACAATCTCTACAGGGAGTGACACCCTCTGTCCTTAGACCCTCTGTTCGAGTGAGGAAAAACTTTAAAAAAAACCTTTAACAGGGAAAAAAGATGGAAGAATCCTCAGGAAGAGCCACAGAGGAGGGATAGCTCTCCCAGGACGGACAGACGTGCAATAGATGTCATGTGTACAGGACAAATAAACACAAACATATTGTACAATTACAATGACTGATAAAATGACAATGAATTACAATGACTGATAAAATGGATGGATGGATGAAGGCTTTATTTTATTACAGTACAACGACATTTCAACACCAGCCAGACACAAATATCCATGAACAATGTTCCGGAGAACTGCTGAATATTCTTTTTAATGATTGTAATGATCCATAAAATCCCCCTGCTCCTTTATTGTTTCTGTCTGTGACTGTTTCCTTTATTTCTGACTCATACCTGAGTGTGTAGTCACACTGGTTCTTATTTGGAGTGTCCCGCTCACGTCTCTGCTCACGTCTGTGCGCATGGAAAGCCGTTAACACTCCAACTCTGCTCCCTGCTGGACTGTTACAGTGTGCACTTTGTTTATTTCAATATGGTCTTGCCTTGTGGGGTAGTTTTTTGCCCTGCATGTCATGTTTAGGGCATGTTTTTCATTAGATTTGTTAAAGCCTTCTTTTAAAACTGTTGTTGTTTACATAAACTGTGAGGATATTACTTACTAATGCTCCAAATAATTGGGACTGCTTTAAAGAATTTAAGTTTTCCCTGTGCACCAGAATGAGTGTGGTTTCAGCCAGACATGTCTCCAGCACTAAACATGTAGTGAAAACTCCTCCTAATGATATTTTCATACAGAAATAGATTTCAAATATGATGTACAGTCATATCAGAATATCCAAATATTCAGATGCAGGAGTCCTGGCATCCTTCTTTCATTTCAAATACTTATTTCATTTTTGAGAATTGCTTTTAGTTACAGTGAGTCTTGATAATGAACATTCAGTATCAAGCTGTCTCCTCAGTGGATTTCTATGTGAAGTGATGAAACATTAAAAAGGGACACCAGAGAAATCACATGTTCTTTATCCTTTAGGTTACAGCACATTCGTTCTCATTATTTGTCAGGTAAAACCGGGACCTGTCAAAATGACAAATTAGTAAAATTAATTAATGAAAAAGTCTGTAGCATCATCAGCTTCAGGGTATCATCAGTTTCATTCTTTAGACATTCATACATGAGCACAGAAATCTTACTGGTCAGTAAAGCAAGTATAAGAAATATCAATGAAGTTCATTTTCTTTTCACTGTTTTTATGGTAACTAATAGCGTATAGTGTATAATAGTGTTATATATTAATGAGACACTGTTGAATTCCAGGTAAAACCCGGACCTTTTAAAAATGACAAATTAGTAAAGTGTTTTTTCCCCCCAAGATAGTAGAGAAATACAGTCTTTACAGTATGCATTCAATAATACTGTTACTACAAAACACATTTTACCAGATGGCATTGTAACAGAAACAAACATTTTAGACTTAGAATATTAGGAAAATTCCTGATTAACCTCTGGCTTTAAAGGGTCCTTACAAATTGTCCATTGCACACATTTCATTTCACTTTCAGTATTACATAAGCATAAAGTTCTTTCACAAGGACATATGGAATTATTACTCATCCTGCTGCATCCTGGGGTTATTGACTCTCAAGTTTCACTTTCACCGGCACAGACAGGTCTGGTCTACATAAGACTACTATGTACGATGCACAGTATAGGTACGTGCAGGCAGGTAAATGAAGCTTGCTGGGACATGCTAACTCAGGGCACAAGTCAGTAGACAGTCAGCAAACAGCCTGCAGAATGCACCATGTAATCTGAACATGCTAGCACTGACTCAGAATTGACATTTAACATTAGAAATTGAAAAACATGCCGCCCAAAATAAGTCAGACTGTGTGTGGGCTCTGTGTGATGACAAACAGAAGCAGAGCTATGCTGTTGTGGACAGGGGCAGAAATAAAAATGTTTTTAGTCACATAGAGGCCCACTGAAAAAAAATCAACATCACTTTAATTGTATATTATTATGATATTAAGAATATTTTCACTACATTGCCATCAGACTGACTTTTTCTTTGGCACTAACCACAGAAGCTTTCTTCTACATACACATCCTACGTATATGGCAAACTGTGCCAAATGCATTATACCGCAGAGCCACAGAAATTAAACTTCAGGTTTCTGAAGATGTCAAAGATGGTACATGCTTTTGTTTTCCAGCCTGGGCTGCTGTAACGCTGACTGACTCTTGAATCTTTTTGAGGTGTCTAAAATACATTTTGTTGCTGTCCATGTCTACAGCAGTACATTGCTTAGCTTTGTGTGCTGGTCCTCGTGTCTGCTTTTCCAGACTGGGGGTTAGATGACACACTGTGACTGACTATGGATCAGCACCTCATACAACCATGCTTCAGTAAGTACCCAAACTATCCAGGTAACAAATTTTTTCCTTCAGAATTTTAATCATAAGTGTTTATTATTATTAGAGTTTCTTATTATAACTGTTGATCAACTGTTTTGTGGATGAGATGTTGGTCTATTGTGTTGTGGCACCTGTATCGGGCGCATATATCATATCAAAATATATATCATAATTACAGCAAACATTTGACCTTCTGTGCCTTCCCATTGCACAAGTCTTGAAAAATGAAAATACTTTAAAAAGACTTGATGACATCATTCCATGCTGCTGTAAAATCTGCGTTGAAGACATACCAAACGTTTTGTTTCATCCTTGACTTTAAGTTAAGAGAAAAGGTGTCCAGTGTTGCCAGTGTTTAATAAATAATTAATGCAGGTAGATATGCATATAAAACATATGAAGGCCAATTCTTTACAAAGGCACATCAAAAGCAATCATTTTTATTTTTTAAAGCAAAAAGCTTCTTATCCTCTTTATGATGCCTCACACTGGGGATGTTCGGAAGCCCTTTTAGCCACCATACTGTTCTATTTTGTCTAAAAAAGATCTCATCTATGGAGTTAAATGACAAATTTCTGCACAATCAAAATTATATATTGTAGAGTAATTGCAACCATGCATCATTTCATTTGAACAAACAAAGAGCTGTCTTGTGCTCATAAATTTAATCACACGTTTGCTGTTCCCTCTCATATGGTTTCACTCTTTGGTTACCTTTCAAATTAACTTAACCCTTTGCACTCGTTGTGCAAAGTTTCACTATTTGATCACCCTAAGGCAGAACTGTCAATCACAAACAGGACCATTTAGTCCACAGCAATAAATTTAGTGAGTACAGAATCCATTCGTTTGCTCATCACCAGTCTCATTGTATTCCGTGATATTTTCTCTACAAAATAATAATTATAATTAACGTCCCTGCAGAAAATATTTTGAGCATGTAGAAAGATAAAAGAACCATGAGACAAGTAAAGATAAACTTGTGTTGTGCGTGCAGTGTGTGGATTTTGCTTGATCAATTAGTTGGCATGACAGTGAGAGTTGGTGGTGCACCACTCATCCAGGGTCTACTTGGTATGATCCTGTACCCACTGACAGAGCCTGAGGCAGTATGTCTGTGGACTGACAGTGGAGAAGGACCGGCCTGGATGTCTCAGCCTCTTCCACCAATGCTCTAACCTCTTCTTAAAACTGTAAACTGTGAAAATGTCAATGATGCCAATGAAGTAACGCTGCTCAGGCCCGTCGATAACATGCAGAGGATTCTTTAAATTGGGCAGTAAACGTCGGTTTTGGGCTCTGAAATCTTGGTCAGCTGCATCACGACCTGGCCCTGCATGTTCTGGGCATGTTTGAAGAGGGTCACCACTCGATGCATCTCCTACTTGTGATTGTCTCAAACAGCCACCATCGATTTCGGACAAAAGTAAGGTGAAGTCGTCTTCGGGGACTTCCCCAGGGACAGCAACTATGCCTGAATGGACTGGGCTGGTGCCTGGATTTACAGATCTGAAATGATAAAGTCACAGAGAAGAGAGTGTGTACAAGTCAGAACAATTATGTAACTCACAATTCATCTGTGCTGACAGATTGTAAAATGTTCTTCTGTCTAGACCAGGGGTGTCCAAACAAAGAGGGCCAGATTTGACAATGTGAAAATGTCTGGGGGCCAATACTAATATTTAAAAAATAAAAAAATCACCAATAAAAGATACAAACAAATGCACTGTTTTGTAACTATTTTGTTTTCATTGTCACAATTATCTTTTTTTTTAAAGGACAATGGAACCTCATTCTAAACATGACTTACATTTAAGTTGGAAACGTATCACTCTTGTTCTTGTCTTTAACAAAATCATTCAGAAAATAATATTTTGTGTCACATCTACAGATATATAACACCAGCAGTTATGTTCTTAGAGGTTCAAATGCTATATTATGTCAATCAAAAAAAGCCAAATCTTCCAGCCATATATTATCTGACAATCCTAGCAGGCCGTGATTAGCCCCCAGGCCAAGACAGCTGAAGAGTGACAGGAATGTGGGAAGATGCGGAGTGCAGTTCAATCCCGAAACCATCTGGGCCAGTGGCCTTGCCCTTCGGGAAATGATTTTATAGCATCCAGAATCTCTTGTGTGGTAATGTCAGAATTCAAAGCTTCACGAGCAGCTTCACTTAATTTGGGGAGTCTTAGACCCCCCCAGCCAATCAGAAACATTTTCTTTTGCTTTTGAAATGCATAATAATATTCCCTAAAATTATTGTTTATACTTTTAGTATCAATAACTAGTTCTCCAGTCTTTGATTTAATCTTATGAATGGCTCTACTAGCTTGCAAGCCTCTTAACTGTTGGGCCAGTAATTTATAGGGGCTTATCCCCCAACTCGAAGTGTTTCTGCCTGATCTTAAACAATTGATCGAATCACAATTTTAAAAGTTTCCCATAAAGTGGAGTCTGTGATGGGTGGAGACTCCAGGTAAACTGCTGTTTGTTTTATGATTGAGATCAAGGACCAACGAAGTTAGAGAGTAGTCAGAAATTAGAATATTATGATACTTTGAGGCAATCATGTTTGATATCAATTTCGAGTCAACTAAAAAATAATATATTCTTGAAAAGGACTTTGGTGAGAAAAAAAAGGCTCTATCTGTAGGATGTCCAAGCCTCCAAATATCAACTAGATTCATGGAAGAAACTAAGTCATTTAAAACTGTGGAGGAGGTAGACGACTGATTTGGCTGGGCTGAGCTATCCAAACAGCTATCAAGCACACAGTTGAAGTCACCTACAATTAAATGTGTATCCAAGAGATCAGGCAGTAAGTTATAAATATCTTATGGAAGAAAGCTGGGTCATCAAAATTTGGACCGTATACATTAAAGAGGGTAACATGAAATGAGTAAATGTAGCCAGTTACCAAAATAAACCGTCTATTTGGGTCACAGTAGAAACATGCCTAAAAGGAACAGTCTTATGGATCAAAAGTGTCACTTCCCGGGCTTTACTGGAAAACGTAGACTGAAAATCTGATTGGTCCAGCTACATCTAAGTAACTTTTCCTTTGTGGGTCTGACGTGCATTTCTGCAAAAGCCTCAGCATCCTGCGGGGACGAAAAAACTCTGTCCATGGAGACCTGCAGCCCTGCCAGGTAGATGAAACTACTCCTCTCACCTGCATTTCGGAGTCGCTTATGGACAGGATCAAAAGCCTGTCGTTGCTTCAGTGCCCAGCAGCTCAGGGATGAACTTTGCCAAAAACTCTGTTGGATGTCCATTCTTGATTTTCTCAGGCAAGCCAATGATTTTAATATTCTCTTCCAGGTCGGTTACTTTCAGACGAAGTGTTTCATTCTCCGACTGCATTTTCGTACATTCCTGCTCAAGGAGCAAGAGACGGCGGTCATACTCCAAGCTAGCATTTTCCACCTCCTGTATTTATTTATCGAGACTTGCCAGCGTTGCTTGGGTGAATGCCAAAGATGCCTCCAAGCCATTAAAATGGTCATTGATTGTCTTGCTCATACATCGTATTGCTAACTCTGGAGCTGTCATCGGCCTCATTTAAAGCTTTCTCTTTCAGTTGTCATCCTGAGGCACTTAGATCAAAGTATTTATGAGGCGAAACCGGGAAATGAGGTGAAATATAAAGTGTAAAATTTTTGCACTTCATTTTAAGTTTGATTCTAAAACAGACACTACTGTATGCTTTAAAATAGGTATAGATCATGACATTCCGTCCCTGTTTTAAGTTCATTCTGTTTTTTTTTCAGTAACACTTTGCTTGGATAGTCTGCCTACAGAGAGAGTATTTAAAACATTTCAACTCTCTCGTCTTCTCCCGCTTTATCCGTTATCTGGTCGCAGGGGCAGCAGCTTCAGTAGGGAAGCCCAGACTTCCCTCTCCCCAGCCACCTATCCAGCTCTCCCAGGAGGACCCCAAGAGGTTCCCAGGCCAGCCGAGAGACATAGTCCCTCCAGCGTGTCCTGGGTCTTCCCCGAGACCGCCTCCTGGAGGCACGTGCCCGGATCATCTCACCAAGGAGACGTCCAGGAGGCATCCTCACGAGATGCCCAAGCCACCTTAACTGGTTCCTCTCGTTGCGGAAGAGCAGCGGTTCTACTCTGAGCTCCTCGCGGATGGCCGAACTTCTCACCCTATCTCCAAGGGAGAGCCCAACCACCCTGCGAAGGAAGCCCATTTCGGCTGCTTGTATTCGCAATCTTATTATTTCGGTCAAATACCCAAAGCTTGTGATCAACTGCTTTGTCAACAGATTATAGATTATATATAGAACTGATATGAACAAACTAATGTTTTTTGTGCCTAAACCAAATCAAACCTGAACTATAGTAATTATAGTAATATCAGAAAACTGTTGTTGAATCTCTGCTAAGCTGCTGAAATGCATTATTCAAATAAAGTGAAGCACCCGGTATAAGTCATTTCTTTGTTGTAAAGCACTGTGAGCTGCATTTCTTGCAGAATGTCACGAATCCCCAGCCAGGATGACTGTTTGTCTTGTTTGTGTGTGGTTGTTTGTTGTCTGGTGTCTTGTCCTGGCAGTGCTTGAGGGGGCGTGCCTGCACCTGAATACACTCACCTGGCTGACATCATCGCCTCATCACCTCATCACCTCACCTGCTCCTCTTCAACTGCTGGCAGTATTTAAGGAGCAGCCACACATCCAGTCTCCGCCGGATCGTTGTCAAGTATTGTGTATGCTACAGCCTTCTAGCCCAAAATCCTACTGTGTATCAGTAACTGCCTGTTTCTGCCAACCTCCTGCTGTCTGTTTTTTGCGCGCCACTAACCACGTCTTTCTGCCTCAGGGATCAGCCTACGTCTTGTGTAGCCGCCGTGTGGATCTCCACAATTCAGGCCTGCCAGCCAACCCCTCTCTGATTTCCCCCACCTCTGGACTCCCACACTCGCCTACCTGCTCCCTTTTCATTTCATGCATTCACTCTCTGATTTAATAAACTATTGCATTCTAACCTACTTGTTCCGGTCTGCTTCTGGGTTCCCCTCTGAACCGTGACAATAAAAGGTGCTTTTTACACACTGTTACGGCTGCCGCCGTTTCGCCCTATGCATGTGTGTGGGTAGTATTTTTGTTTTCCCATAGGTAAATACAGGTGTGCGGTTGCCGGTCCCTGGTTGGCCCCAAACTGATGGAGGCGGGGACAACACGTTCGGCATCATTTCCGCGATGATGTGTTTTTGTTATCTGCTGGAAGCTTAGTTAGTTAGGTTTTTCTTTCTCGTTTTGGTTTTCTACTTAGATAACATAGGCTTTGTTTAGAGTTCTCTTTTTGTTATATTTGTTTGTTTATTTAACAGCACTTGCTCGCCCTTAGTTCCCTTTTGCCTCACCTCCTTTTGTTAAAACGATTTAAAACTTTCATTTAATAAAATCCTTTTGTTTAATAACCTTTAAAATCTGGTTTTATGTTACTTCCTTCATACCCCTTTATCTGGTCGTAATAACACAATTTGATTATGATTAAGCTTACGATTCTGATTCCAATTACATTCAAATTAAAACTCTTTAACTGCACTCGAAATGAAATTTCACAGACAAGGATCGCAAAATGTTGAGAAATCTACTAATGGAATGTACGGAAAAAAACTGACTTTTTAGTTCTCATGATGAGAGTAGCGAAGGAGAGACTCGGGTGGCGTTCATCGTGGTGTAATGGCTGATGGCCCAGAAGGAGACTATAGTCCAAAACATTGAGCCTCCGGAGGAAGTGTGTGTCGATCTCCACCTGCCGCAGGAGCCATGGGCGCTGCCGGTCTGCACATATACACAGACCACAAAACATTGTTTGTTTATGCATAATAAAGCAAAAATACAGTAAGTTTAATTCATCAATATAACATTCATTCACACATTGCTGTGCTTGCAGGAGTGCACTGTGCAGTGTTAGAAAGAAGATACTGATTGGCCTGGCAGTGCAATAAAGCGGTTATACATGAACATCACTGTCTGGTTCCTTACCCAAAGTGATGTACTGTCCTTCAAAGTTGAGGTCTTTGAAAACCACAATAATCTGGCTTCCCTCTGGTGCAGGCTCTGTCCAACGACTCACCTCACAGCCCTTAATGTCGTACCTGCCAACACAAAACATGTCAAACCACACGGATGTTTCTGTGTTGTACCATACTACTCATGCTTTGTAGTAACCAAGCTCACCTGGCATTGATTCGATCATCTGGATAAAACACACTTTGCATAACAATGAAGTATTTCTGCAAAGGCAACAAAGGAAATGTTCTTTATAGTGATCTGTAAGTCTATATTCATAATGCCACTTAAAAGAGTGATAAAGTGTGATCTCTACCTTTCGTTTGTGAGGAATTTTTATCCTGTGAACACCTTTAAAAAAACAGTGAACATTATTTAGTCCAAAGCAACATCATGTAACATTTCCACATCCAGTAGACACAGACAGTAAAATCTTTATTTGTTTTTTTGTTTATTTTTTGTGTGTGTGTGTGTGTCTGGCCACTGACCAGCAATTACTCTCATCCCATCCTAGCTCTGTTTTTGGTCTCCACCCGCTCCTAATAAAATATCTGGTTCCACTTCACCAGCTGTTCACCAGCTGGTTGCTTTGTTTGTCACTGACATTGACTGAGCATGAGTGGATTAAACATTTTTTTGAAAGATTTGTTGAGTGTATTATAAACTTTATGAAAGGCTGTCTATAACCACATTTTAACACACAAAAACATATTGTGTCAGTTTGTCCTGGTGTTTTGCCAGTGTGTAGGCTCCTCTGTGACTAATTAAATGATCACCCTCATTTAACTTAAAATGACTGCATTCATTTTCACTGTTGGGTTTGGGCAAACAAACTGGCTTTATTAGGGCCCGAGCACGGCACGTCATATACTCCCTTAGAGCTGTCTAAAACTTCATGTGGTTGTTAAGACCAATATTATGCACAATTTGGCTGCATAATATCATTTGGTGTGCATGGCAAAAATGCTCCATAGCGCCTCAGCCGAATTGTAGAACATGGCATACCTACAAAAAAGTCTATTGCAGCAATGGGCTATGATGAACAGGAAGCGAGATATTTAAGGATATTTAAATTGCCCTGAAACCTTATCTATGCTTGCAACCCTCTGCTAGTTGATTTTACAAGCAGAGCCTGGATGTTGACAATGAAATGGTAAATGGACTGTACTTATATAACAGCTTTCTAGTCTTCTGACCACTTAGGGCACTTTTACACTACATCATATATTCACACAGATTCATACACTGATGCCATTGGTTGCCATGCAAGGTGCCAACTGCTCATCAGCTTGAGGAGCTAACCATTCATACACATTCACACACCGATGGCACAGCCTTTGGAAGCAATTTGGGGTTCAGTATCTTGCCCAAGGACACCTCGACATGCAGACTGGAGAGGACTGGAGGAGCCGGGGAACAAACCGCCGATGATCTGATTAGTGGATGACCCACTCTACCTCTGAGCCACAGCCACTACTTTATAACCTACATACTAATGAGCACTCATGCGTTATAAATGATGAACCGGTTGAGCAGTTGTCGCATGCGTTATGTCCAGTCCGTGTGGTGCGCACTTATATGAATAGGACGAGGGGTTTTAGGAGGAGCGATCAGCTGTTCGTCTCCTGAGCTAACCCTCATAAGGGGAAGCCTGTCTCAAAGCTACCCCCTGAGTCACAACCGCAGTTATGTGCTAATATACAGTACGTTTTTGTCATTTACAGCGCAAACCATGTAAACCCAGTAGTGTATGGCTGCTGTGCAGTGCTGTGACACTACCAATGTTATGTGTGGTCAGAAGTACATCCTGCAACATTGACGTTTTCTGCCCATAGAAAGAAGTCCAACTGCACTTACCTTTATGAAAATCCTCAGTCAATACACATGTGAAACTGTATACACTCTCACAATACAATGTGTGTGTCTGAGTGTGATGTGTGTACCTAGGAACTTGACTAGCAGTGAATGGGGGTATTCCTTCAGATGTTCCATGTAAATCTTCAGGTTGGCCAGAAGGAATTTGATTTCCCTTTTATTTTGGGTCTTCAAAAAGAAGCGTTTATCATTTCTAGACATTCAAAGGGAGAGAGAGGGAGATCTCTATTTCAATTTCAATGAAATATTTGTCACATATAATCATAAAAGAACAGTGATTGTGACATGTGACCTACACAATCTCCAACATTTTTCATTGATAGTTTTAAAAGGAATAAGAATAGAAAATGTGGTAAATAAAAATGGTTATTATAGAAGTAATGAGTATGTTAGTAAAATATGCTGTCAAAAAATGTATAACTGAAAGTTGTTATGTTTATTCTATATTTTGTTAAAGATTTGTCAGTTCCTAACACAAAATACTGGGTGCAGTCATTACACATTCAACTTTAGAGCTGCACCAACTAGCTGTCTAAAATTGTAAGATAACATAAGCTCTGCATGTGTACATGACGTTCAGTTCACTGGGCATGTTAAAGCTGGGTTAAAGCTAAGGTTACAGTTTGGGTTAAGTTTAGAGTTACAGATACACTGAACAAAAATATAAATGCAACACTCTTGTTTTTGCTTTCATTTTTCATGAGATGGACATGTTTATATACACAACCATTTCTCTCAAATATTGTTCACAAATCTGTGTAAATCTGTGATAGTAAGCACTTCTCTTTTGCCGAGATAATCCATCCCACCTCACAGGTGTGGGATATCAAGATGCTGATTAGACAGGCTGGCCACAATAAAAGGCCACTCTGAAATGTTCAGTTTTATCACACAGCACAATGCCACTGATGTCGCAAGTTTTGGGGAAGCCTGCAATTTGCATGCTGACAGCAGGAATGTCCACCAGAGCTGTTGCCTGTGAATTGAATGTTCTTTCTCTACCCAAAGCCGCCTCCAAAGGCGTTTCAGAAAATTTGGCAGTACATCCAACCGGCCTTACAACCGCAGACCATGTGTAATCACAGCAGCCCAGGACCTCCACATCCTGTGGAGCGTCGTCTTCTCTCTCTCTGAGAATGACACATGTCCCGGGAGTCCTGAACACGAACCTGTGCGCCAATATACGAGGAGTGGTCTCTGCACCCAGAGATTGTGGAACAGATATGGGCCCGTTTCGGTCGGGCTATGGTGGATCTCTTCTCGTCAAGAGACAATGCGCAGTGTGCGCTGTTCTACTCTCTGCGTAGCATGGATGCTCCCCTCGGCGTAAACGCACTAGCGCACATCTGGCTGCGCGAGCGTCTTTACGCATTCCTTCCCCTGGCCTTGATACCCCCCACTCTGTTCAGAGTGAGGGAGCATGGCCATGCACTGATTTTGATAGCTCCGCATTGGCCTGTGATGCATTGGCTGGCGGAGATATATCAGCTGCTGTGCGCTCAGCCCTGACAGCTCCCGCTATGCAGGGACCTGCTATCGCAGGGAGGGGGGGCAGTCTTCCACTTGCACCCAGAGTGCCTGGCTCTGTGGGCTTGGCCCCTGAGTGGCTAAATCTGTGGGTCTTTTACAGCGTGTGATTTCCACTATACAAAGTGCTCGAGCCTCCTCCACTAGGTCTCTGGAGTGGAGAATGTTTGAGGGGTGGTGTCACAGAAACGGCCACATTCCTTTTCAATGTCCAGCAGGAGTAATATTGTCATTCTTGCAGGACCTGATTGACAAACAAAAGGCCTTCTCCGCGGTTAAAGTGTACTTGGCGGCTAACAGCAAACAGCGAGCCAGCACCCGCTGGTTTGCCGTTTTATGAAGGAGCACACTGGCTTCTCCCCGTGTCCAGACCACTGGTACCACCGTGGCATCTGGCTGTGGTTCTGGATGGGCTTAAGGGCCCTCCTTTTGAGCCACTGGAGGGGGAGGACTTGAAACACGTGTCTGACAGTGTTGTTGCTGGCTCTGGCTTCGGCTAAACGGGTTAGTGACATCCATGCGCTTTCGGTATGTAAGGATGATTTTGAAGCCCAACCTGGCTTTTGTGCCTCAGGTGGTGGGCCCCTTTTGACCTTGTGGCTTTTGCTGCCTCACCGTGTGAGCAGTTGTCGCATGCGTTATGTCCAGTCTGTGCAGTAGATACTTGGATAGAACTAGGAGTTTCAGGAGGAGCGATCAGCTGTTCGTCTCCTGAGCTAACGCTCATAAGAGGGAGTCTGTCTGAAAGCAGTGCCTATCCCACTGGGTGGTAGGGGTGGGAATCTTGGGGCACCTCACGATTCGATTACGATTACGATTACGATTCAGAGGCTACAATTCAAATATAAAACGATTATTGCATTTTTAATTTATGTATATTGATGCACTTTTTCCATATTTATTTTTGTCTCACTGAATGAGTTTCGTCATTTGCAGTTCAAAAAACAGTGCATTTGCAATAAGAAACAAAGAGCTGAATTTCTATTATATTTTATTAACCTTTATGGAAATATCCATTGGAATAGAAATGCATGAACATCTGAACTTTAGTGTACAGCTCAAGGTGCTTTTTGCTGCTTTTAGTGTTTCATATGTTAGTTGCAAATAAAACAAAAGTGCTCTCAGGCCTAAATGAACTACTACTTCAGCACCAACAGATCAAAGCAGTAAATAAAATACCCAAGTCTCTCATTTTGTATCAGCAGCTTAACAGTACATTCAATCTTCAATAAAACAAATGGTAGCATTTTGTAGAAAAATATTATTGTTTTTTTAATTCCGCAATGCCTTTCATAATTCGCTTGGCCTTTTGCGATTACATTACATTACATTGCATTTAGCAGACGCTTTTATCCAAAGCGACTTACAGAGGAGGACATAAGCTAAGAAAGGTGTAAAGGAGCATAGGGTAGTTTGTTAGTTTTTTTAGGCAGGGAAGCATTTTTGAAAGAGAAAGGTTTTTACAAGTTTTTTAAAGGTAGAAAGAGATGTTGCAGTTCTTGCAGCCGTTGGTAGGTCATTCCACCATTTGGGGACAACCACAGAGAAGAGTTTAGAGTGACCTCGCTTTGCGAGAGGCGATGGTACAACTAGACGGTTAGACGGTTGCGATGTGGGTGGCAGCTTACCAAGAGCGTCCTCGATTGTTCTTTGGCTGCTAGTAGCAACAGCAGCAGGCTTATTCACCTCCTCCATCTGGTAAAATCGTGCTGTGTGACTTCTCATGTTTGTTGTGTTGCCAAAGTATTTTATTTTAGCGTGACAAATGTACAATGTAGCTTTTGTCCTAATTAATTTCCTCCATCAACGTTGTAGAATCCAAAATGATTCCACACATCTGCTTTTAAATGTTTAGGAGCAGGTCGGATCTCACGGCGAGATGGGTTGATTAGCTCAGCCATGCTTGTTGTTGTTTTGTTTTTTTTCTAGAGGAGTGTGCTGTGGATGTGTGTTTGCGGTCCATTCCCCATAGCGTCTCAAAGACCGTGCTTACTGTATTTCAGTTCCGCTTTACTTGACATATTTAAATCTGAATTTGGATGTTTGTGAATCATTCTTGATTCTTCCACGGCCAAATCGCGATTAATCTAAGAATCGGACATTTCTCCCACCTCTACTGGGTGGTGGAGGTGATTGCTTTGGCCTATACAAGTCCGGGCCTTATTTAGGGGAGTTTCTGTTCAGGACATCTGTGCTGCTGCAAGTTGGTCCTTGCCCCTCACTTTTGTCCGTTTCTATATGCTGGACATCTCTGCTACATGCGTGGCACGCGCGGTTTTGCTGTCCTGATTGGAACGGAGTACTTTTCCCTGTGGGTTGGGGGACGCTAGATAAGCTTGTCTGGCAATACGGGAGCAATCACATCTCATCTTAAGACATCGAGCGAAATATTATGAAAGAGAACTTTAGGTTATTTACATAACCCCGGTTCTCTGAGTAATATGAGTGAGTATTTCACCAGACAACCCTTCTTGCTTAGGTGGGTGAGAAGAGGTGCTTATCTTGAATGACGTGGTGCCGTCCGCATTGGCTATTTAAGGTAGGTGGTACTACCAGGAGCGGACAGACACGTTTCACCAGCAAATCAGGATTGGCATAATGAAATTAATGAATCTGAGGTCTGCAGCAGGGGCATGCATCCCATAGTGAGACATCTCACTCATATTATTCAGAGAACCGGGGTTATGTAAATAACCTAAAGTTCCAGTTCCTGCCAATATCCAGCCAGTCATTGAAGAGGAGTGGACAAACATTCCACAGGCCACAATCAACAACCTGATCTGAACCTCAACTCTATGCGAAGGAGATGTGTTGCACTGCGTGAGGCAAATGGTAGTCACACCAGACACTGACTGGTTTTCTGACCCCCCCAATAAAACAAAACTGTGTGTTTCAGAGTGGCCTTTTATTGTGGCCAGCCTAAGTCACACCTGTGCAATATTCATGCTGTCTAATCAGCATCTTGATATGCCATACCTGTGAGGTGGGATGGATTATCTCGGCAAAGGAGAAGTGCTCACTATTCCAGATTTGTGAACAATATTTGAAAGAAATGGTTATTGTTGTACATAGAAAATGTTTTAGATCTTTGAGTTCAGCTAATAAAAATGGGAGCAAAAACAAAAGTGTTCTATTTTTGTTCAGTGTACATTTGGGGCTTGAGGCTAGGTAAGTAGGACTTTAGACTGAATAAAGGTTATTTCGGTAACACTTTATAATGAGAACACACTATTAAGCATTAGTTAAGCATTACTGATGTACTGAATTCATCATTTATAACGCATGAATACTCATTAGTATGTAGTTTATAAACACAGTTACAAATGTACAGTAGTTATGGATTAGTAAATACTGAATTCATCATTTATAAAGCATGTTTATGACGTAAATACTCATTAGTATATGGTTTATAATCACAGTCAAATGTTTTACTCTTCTGTGGAGTGTTAGTAGATGTTTTATAAAAACTCACAAATTCCATGTCCAATTGATGACCTATAAACATGCAATATTTATGCAGGAATTTATGAATTCAGGCAGTTCCAAAGCACTACTCGTTGATTAAGTATTTTGTGTGAGCTCATCTAAAGTAGCCACTATCTATGCCTTACATATAAAGCATTTACAAATGAGATTTGAAGGCTGGCAATGCCTCAAGACTCACAAAAGTTTCAGTTATCTTAACAGACCAAGGAGAGACACAACACAAAGGGATATAGATATATTTACACACTGTAGATGAGCTCATACAAAATACTTTGTATTTGGCTGAATTCATAAATTCCTGCATTAATAACTGTTTATAGGTCATCCATTGGAAATGGAATTTGTGAGTTTTTATAAAACATCTACTAACAGACTCACTAACCATTAGTACAGAAGAGTAAAACACATATAATTGTGATTATAAACCATATACTAATGAGTATTTACGCATGAACAATGCTTCATAGGGGCGGTCGGTGGCGTGGTGGGTTCTGTGGCCGCCCCGTGTGTGGAGGCTGCGGTCCTCGCTGCAGCTGGCCCTGGTTCGGGTCCTCGGTTGGACGACCCTTTGCTGCGTGTCGTTCCCCCTTTCTCTACCCCCTGCTTCCTATCTATCTTTAGCTGTCCTATTATTAAAGGCATAAAGGTAAAAAAAATAATCTTAAAAAAAAGAAGGAAAAATGCGTTATAAATGATGAATTTAGTATTTACTAATTCATAACTACTGTGCTTATCAATGATGAGTAAAACATCTGTAACTGTGTTTATGGTAAATGGACTGTACTTATATAGCGCCTTTCTAGTCTTGCGACCACTCAAAGCGCTCTACACTACATATCTCATTCACCCATTCACACACATTCATACACTGATGGCATTGGCGGCTATGCAAGGTGCCAACTATTCATCAGTTTGAGGAGCTAACCATTCATACACATTCACACACTGATGGCACAGCCTTTGGGAGCAATTTGGAGTTCAGTATCTTGCCCAAGGACACTTCGACATGCAGACTGGAGGGGACTGGAGGAGCCGGGGATCAAACCGCCTGTGATCTGATTAGTGGATGACCCACTCTACCTCTGAGCCACAGCCACCCTTTTATAACCTACATACTAATGAGCACTCATGCGTTATAAATGATGAATTCAGTATATATTAATGCTTAACTAATGCTCGATAGTGTGTACTCATTATAAAGTGATACTGTTATTTCTTATTTCTGCGTGTGTGTGTGTGTGCCTCACGTCAGAAAGAAGTCGGCCTTGCTCTTGGAGTTGCTGATGAACTGAAGGTAGCAGTTTTCCGAGCAGAGCGACTGCTGATACTCCTGCTCTGTTAGTCCTAAAGAACCACGCAGGCTGGCAAACACTGGGCCTGCAAAGGTCTCCATTGTGAAATCCTGCACACACAAACACACAGTCATACATACACATGCAGTAAATATTCAGGTGAAAGCACAGTCAGACACAGAAACATACACCTACCTCATGAATATGAGTGACCTCTGATCTGAAATCATCATCTGACAGATTATTCTAGAGTAAAAGAAAGAGGAGAGATGAGAAAGAGAGTAACATTCATTTGTAGATATGGAACTACAAAAATGGAAACATGTGGACAATATTTCTAAATATTTCTAAAACAACACACATTCTAACAGATACATCAAGGACAGGGGAGTCATTCCCCTGTGAGTGAAATAAAATACACATTGTTGTATGTATTTTTTTCATGTAGGCACCTTATTATGTGACGATCAAATGAAATGAAAATGTTATATTACAGTAATTTAGCTTCTTGTCTTTGATAACTAAAACAATTGTCCAATCACAGCTTGGTGACACCAAAATAGAAAAAAGCAAGGTGCTGATGGTCCAGAAATCACAAAGTCATTAGGATTTATCTTCTGGTGAATGTCTGTACAAAATGTTAGATTTTACTATTCATCCAACTCCTATTGAGATGTCACCATCTACAGTGCTACCCATACCCCAAAACAATGTTTTGTTTCTTGGCCATTTCTCAGAGAAAATGAGTGATAACACAAAATGTTTTCTTTCACTCTTGGATAGTGGTTGGCTTAAGCCATGTATTGTGAAATATCTGTGTTTACTCTTTTTAAAGCACAATAACAACAGAAACTATCCAAATCACCCTGATCAAAAGTTTACATACCCTTGTAATTTGGCCTGATAACCTGCACTTAACTTGAAACAATTGGGATTGGATGGCTATTAAAGGTAACTATCTTTATCTAACCTGTGATCTGTTTGCTTGTAATTAGTGGGTGTGTATAAAAGTCAGTGAGTTGCTGGACTGAGAAACCCTTGTATACCTCATGTGGTGCTGTTCTGATGTCTTGGATGCAGAATCATGGAAAAAGCAAAGCAATTGCCAAAGGATCTGCGAGAAAAGGTAGTACAACTGTACAAATCAGGAAAGGGATATAAGAGAATTGCTAAACAGTTGATAATGCCTGTCAGCACTGTTAAATCACTAATTAAGAAATGGAAACTAGGACCAAGCTAAATTTTCCCCACAACTACAAGGAAAATTGTTTGGGATGTGAAGAAAAAGCTATCAAAAAATACTGGAGGAAAATCTACACTCCTCAGCCCGGAGGCTGCGCATGGGACGTACTTGGACATTCCGGCACGACAACAATCCCAAGCATACGGCAAAATCAACCAGTCAGTGGCTACAACAGCATAAAGTGAAGGTTCTGGAATGGCCATCTCAGTCTCCTGACCTCAATATTATTGAACCGCTCTGGGGAGACCTGAAACGTGCTGTTCATGCAAGACAGCCCAAGAATTTACAAGAACTGGAGACTTTTTGCCAAGTAGAATGGGCAGCTTTACCATCTGAAAAGATTAAGAGACTCATTGACAACTACCACAAAAGACTTAAAGCTGTTATTGATGTTAAAGGGAGAAATACACCGTATTAGAAACTGGGGTATGTAAACTTTTGATCAGGGTAATTTGGTCATTTCTGTTGTTATTTTGGTTTAAATTGAGTTCTCACATTTGTTTCACAATAAATGGCTTCAACTGTCCACTAACCACACGTGGAAAAAAAAAGGTTTTTGTGCCATCATTCATTTTCTCTTACAAATGGCAAGAAACCATGAATTCTGTAAGGGTATGTAAACTTATGAGCTCACAGTATACAGTCACTAATGTGGCTTAAAATCAACCATACAGCCATTTGATTATCTCTGATTAAAATCTGCAGGAGAATGTGTCATGAGTGAGCAAAAATGACCAAAGACGTCAAGACACATGGTCAACTAGATGCATGTGCATGTCATTAGAACAGGATGCATGATCTGGTGATAAATACAGCATGAGTTTTTAACAAACATAACAAACACTGTTTCCAAGAGACTGAACAAACTTAATGGACTGCATATGGTGCAGACAGGATTGATTTAACCAAACAGGATAGACTCTAGATTTAAATACTGGTTGAAAGAAGGTATCACTGCCTGCTTTACCCTAATAGAGAATATGTTACAAAACTTTCAGACAGAGAAAAAGATAATTTGTAAATGTGATTTATCTTTATATATTTACAGTTACATATTATTTATTTTAAAAGAAATTGAAGTGGAATGAAAGAGTACAATTAACAGTAAAATCATACACAGAGAGTCCTACTTCAGTGGTTTCTAAACATTACCAGGGAATTCATAAGGGGAGGGGAGTTACTACAGCTTATATTGGGGAGATATAGAAGAAAGACGATTGAAATAATAAAATATCCCAGAGAACATGTGTGAAATTGTTTTTTCTACTTTCGTTTTTTCATCACTCCTAAAATGAAGACATATCTGACGTCAGTCGATCAGAACAGTTTCTTCCTTGTGTGTCCACTGTGAAGTGTGAATGTGAAGATCGATATTTGTAGATTATTAATGTTATAATCCTGCCCGGCAACAATGAAGATAAGAGACTCTAAAGATCCCACACCAGGGAAATTCACTTGTCACAGTAGCTCATATACACTAGTTAATTATTTACAAACAGAAAATATATAGAAAAAGTCATGAAGTCATGCTGGTGTTGAAGAGTCTGACAGTTGATGGAATGAAGGATCTGTGGTAGATCTCCTTCTTCTTGTTGAGAGGAGTTATTCATGTTGGATGTCCTACTCTCTCCCACTTCCTTTATGCTGACAGGCCACTGACGCATCAGCCTTTGCTCTTCTATCCGCTCTCATAAGCTAAAAGCCGTTCAAAGTTACCAGTGAATCTGCCAATTCAGCCAAATCTCTGTGAGGAACATGATGCTACACTCTTGATACTCCCTCTGTAGCCTGGTTTGTGCCATTAACACCGTTTGCAGCGTTTTCAGATTTTGAATAATAAGCAAAGGAAATAAGTTCATATTAATGTTTAAATTTGTTTAAATTTTTAAGTTCATTCATTTGGTGTAATAACCCTGATGTTTAGTCACATCTTTCATGCGTCTTAGTGTGCTCTCCACCAGTCCTTCATATTGCTGCTGGGTGACTTCATGCCACTCTTGGCACAAAAATTCAAACATCTCTGCTTTGTTTGTTCATCTCCTGGTACTCACCTGAGTACCTCACTGAAAAAGTTATGTGCACCCCTCTTATAAGCCGATTTCGGTTACCAAGGCCAGTGTTACTAGAGTTGTGCGCAGAGCTGCGGCCGGCCCGAGGTTGTGCTGACTACACTGGGGTTCCTGGCATCGGTCAGGAGTGTGCCAGTCAACCATGAGCCGAGCCATGCCAGCTGTGTGGGACGGAATCATCCGAATGTCTTCCTGGTACATCAGATTCCTGTACAATGCTGTTGAACAATGCGGTTTCCCTAATGTAATCAGAGCTATTGACTGCACACACATTGCTATAAAAGCGCCATCACAGGATGAATTTGTTTATGTTAAAAGAAAACACTTTTTTATTCCATCAATGTTCGAATCACGTGATACGTAAATGCTGCTAACTAACATCGTGGCAAGGTGGCCTGGTTCAACGTATGCCTCATTCATTATGACTAACAGCATGATGGCGCGGTGCGCGATGGGCGGCTTTTATTTGTTTAATTTAATAAACTCCTTACTTACCCAGAAGCCACCCATCGCGCACCGTGCCAGGGTGCCAATGCACATTTGGGCATGTGCGCGTTCAAATATCATGTTTTTGGTTTTCTTTATTTTCTGCTGGTGAAATTAGAGCTGCAGAGCTTTCTAACAAGCCCCTGATTGTCTCCCTGTGTTCAGTATTCTTGTCAGTAAAAGCGGGTGTAAAGTTGGAAATGTCAGCCGCGGCGCCACACCTGTCCACACCTGTGTGTGCGTTGTTCGGATCCCACAGCATTTACAGCCTCACACACGATCCCACTCATGTCTTTCTTATGGTCATATTTATCCCTCTTGACAGGGCACCAAACAGAATCTCCGTTTCATTCACTAGATTCTCTAGTTCAGACTCTGTGAAATTCCTTTTCTTTCATTTGTTCATCGCTTCATCTGATCGGACAAAGAGGGGAATCTCAGGTCCAGAGGGAGGAAGCCCAGACTTCCCTCTCCCGGCCACTTCATCCAGCTCTCCCAGGGGGCGTTCCCAAGCCTGCCGAGAGACATAGACTCTGCAGCGTGTCCTGGGTCTTCCCCGGGGCCACCTCCCGGGGTGACTTGCCCAGAACATCTCACCAGAGAGACGTCCAGAAGGCATCCTCACGAGATGCCCAAGCCACCTCAACTGGTTTCTCTCGATGCGTAGGAGCAGCGGTTCTACTCTGAGCTCCTCGCGGATGGCCGAGCTTCTCACCCTAAGGGACAGCCCAGCCACCCTGCGAACAAAGCCCATTTCGGCCGCTTGTATTCGCGATCTCATTCTTTTGGTCACTACCCAAAGCTCGTGACCATAGGTGAGGGTAGGACCATAGATCGACTGGTAAATTAAGAGCTTCGCCTTTCTGCTCAGCTCCTTTTTTACAACGACGAACCAGTGCAGAGTCCGCATCACTGTAGAAGCTGCACTGATCCGCCAGTCGATCTCCTGTTCTATCCTTTCCTCACTCGTGAACAAGACCCTGAGATACTTGAAATCCTCCACTTAAGGCAGGATCTCATCCCCAACCCGGAGGCTGCACTCCATCCTTTTCCGGCTGAGAACCATGGCCTTAGATTTGGAGGTGCTGATTCTCATCCCAGCCGCTTCCCACTCGGCTGCAAACCATTCCAGAGAGAGCTGAAGGTCACGCTCCGATAAATCCAAGAAGACTAGATCGTCCGCAACAAGCAGCGACCCAATCCTGAGGCCACTGAACCGCAGCCCCTCAATGCCCTGGCTGGGCTTAGAAATTCTGTCCATAAAGGTTATGAACAAAACCGGTGACAAAGGGCAGCCCTAGTGTAGTCCATCTCCCATGGGAAACAGGTCCGACTTACTACCGGCAATGAGGACCAAGCTCTGGCACCAAGAGTACAGGGACCGGATAGCCCGGAACCCCATACTCCCAGAACACCCCCCACAGGACTCCCTGAGGGACGTGGTCGAATGCCTTCTCCAAGTCCACAAAGCACATGTAGACTAGTTGGGCGAACTCCCATGCACCCTCCAGGACCGCGCTAAGGTGGTCCACAGTTCCACGACCAGGATGAAAACCCATTGCTCCTCCTGGCTCCGAGGTTCGACAATCTTGTGGACCCTCCTCTCCAGGACCCCCGAAAAGACATTCCCGGGGAGGCTGAGGAGTGTGTTCCCCCCATAGTTGGAGCACACCCTCCGGTCCCCCTTTTTGAAGAGGGGAACCACCACCCCGGTCTGCCAGTCCAGAGGCACTACCCCCGATGTTGCAGAGACGTGTCAACCAGCCCCACAACATCCAGAGCCTTGAGGAACTCTGGGCGGACCTCATTCACCCCCGGGGCCTTGCCGTTGAGGAGCTTTTTGACTACCTCAGCGGCCTCAGCCCCAGAGATGGGCGAGACCACCACGGGGTCTCCAGACACTGCCTACTCAAAGAAAGATGTGCTGGTGGGATTGAGGAGATCTTTGGAATATTCCCTCCACTGACCGAAGACGTCCCCAGTCGAGGTCAGCAGCACCCCGCCCCTACTGAACACAGTGTTGACAGTGCACTGCTTCCCCCGCCTGAGCGGCCGGATGGTGGTCCAGAACCTCCTCGAAGCCATTCGAAAGTCCTTCTCCATGGTCTCACCGAACTCCTTCCACGCCCAAGTTTTTGCCTCCACAACCGCCAACCGCACTCCGTTTAGCATGTTGATACCGTCAGCTGCTTCAGGAGTCCCACAGGCCAAAAACGTTCTGTAGGACTCCTTCTTCAGAATAGAATAGAATAGAATAGAACAGATCTTTATTGTCATTGTCACAGGTACAACGAGATTGAAAGTGCTTCTAGTCAGTGCAATAAAATCCTAGCATTAAAGTGACTAGTGTGTGTTAAAATAACTAGAATAAATAAGAATAAAAATACCTGAGACATTAAAATGTACTAAAATAAATAAAATTAAACATATGCTAAAATCAAAATAAATACTAAATATGCTAAAAGGAGCATACACCTATAACGTAAAACATTAAAACATTGTGCACATCATTTTTTAGCAGCATTCACAGTGGCTATTGCAGTTGAATAAAAACTGTGTTTGAGTCTATTTGTTCTAGCACCAATGGCTCTGTATTGTCTGCCTGAAGGCAGCATTTTAAACAGGGGGTGACCAGGGTGTGAAGTGTCCCTTATGATGTTGTGGGCTTTCTTAGGACAATAGGATCTGTGTAGGTCTTCCAGTGCTGGGAGAGGGCAGCCGACAGTTCTTTGGGAGGTGTTGATGACCCTCTGGAGCGTTTTTCTCTGAGCCACTGTACTGCTGGTGTACCAAATGCATACGCAGTAGGTGAGTATGCTTTCAATGGAGGCACAGTAGAAGGTGTGGATTATATTATCTGAAGTGCCTAATAATCATTTAAAGATATTAAACTGTGTGATTATGTTGAACTATTGCTTTTAACAAGCAGAGTGTTTTTGCAGAAGTGGCAGCTTGTGTCTGAGTGCAAGCCTGAGGTTTGTGTGTGAGCATAACAAGAGACCGTACCAAGACACTGGGTGTACTGAAGGTCAGGATGTCCTGAGAAAAGAGCACACACACACACACACCCAGGCAACGGCTGCACCCAGCAGACTACCATGTATGGAGAAGATAACAAATATGTAAAACGCCCTAGACTGTGTGATGTATGTCTGCTTGTGTGAATTAATAAAACGAGCCGGGAGCCAGAGAGCCCCAGACCTCAGCAGAGCGTGAAGGTGTACAGACCGCGGGGTCTGTAAGAACTAAAAGCTGTGTTCTCCCTCTTGCAACATGTGAAACTGAAGTACTTGTCTTTGTCTTCTTTTTTTTTTTTTTTATACAATATTTTTATTAATTTTTCACTCATTTTACATGTGAAGGACACTATTATTCACAGTAATGAAAAACAAAACAAACAAGTAAATAAAAGCAAATCGAAAAGAAAAAGGAACAAAAAACAAAAACAGAACACCAGCTCAGATCTATATAAACAGTACTCGGGGGGTTACAATAATAATGTGCAGTATGAGCAATCAAGAAAATCCCTGCAGCATGATATTAGAAACATTCGGCTCTACATAGTTCAAATAGGGTTCCCACACTCTATAAAATTGGTCTGTTTTGGAATGTAATATACATGTAAGATACTCCAATGGCACTAGATCGAACACCACACTTTGCCAGCCTTTAACAGTTGATACTTTTTCGTTGATCCACTGCAATAAAATATTCTTCCTTGCTGCATAAGTAAGAATACAATACAGCCTTCTATTATGTTTAGAAGTTAAGCGTCGGCTTGGGAGGCCCAGTATGAGAGACACAGGGTCCATCTCCAAGTCTAAACCGAATATCTTTTCTAGTTCAGATAACACATTACACCAATACATTTTCAGTTTCAGACATGACCAAAAACAATGAGTTAGGGTACCAATTTCTATCTTGCATTTAAGGCACATGGGTGAGAGAGTAGGATTGAAATGATGCCTGCGGTTGGGAGATATGTGCATTCTGTGTATAACTTTGAATTGTATGGCTTTAGCACGATTGCAGACTGAAATTGATTTAGCATGTCTCCCGACATCCTTCCACTCTTCCTCATCAATTGTAATGTTCAGCTCCTTTTCCCATGTGCCTTTAAGCCTCTGTAACCCAGCAGGGAGTGAGAAATACATAGCTTTATAAAACACTCACAGATACCTCGCTGTCTGTTAAAAATAATATTCTCTCAACAGGTGAACTAGTCGACATACTAATCGCCAGGCCTTAAGTGTATTAAGTGTAACCGGATTATTACAACTCAGTCTGATATCTTTTGACTTCTTAAAGAACAGCAAGTCCCTTAGTGGATATTTTGAAAGGGAAGCTTCAACTCCCAACCAAATAGAGTTTGGGGCATTTATGATCCAGTCATAAATATACCTCATGTGAGTACACAGCTGATACGTTCTGACATTTGGTAAGTCTAGGCCCCCCACAGAACCTGGAAGCTGCAAAGTGGCCATCTTAAGTTTTGGTCTGCGCTTGCTCCATATGAAGGAACTTAGCCAGCCATTCAAGTCTTTCATCATCCTATTTGAAAATATGATCGGAATCATTTGAACAGGATACAACAATCGCGGCAATATATTCATTTTAACCAAGGATATGCGACCTAGCCAGGAGACAGGCAGAGAATTCCACTGCTCCAAATCCTGCCTCACCTTCTCGAACAGCATGGCTATCAGACTTGGTCAAATTAATTTTATAGACAGAGAATTTACTAAATAGGTCAATAATGTTAAGCAGAGCTGGAATTGACACGACTGGATTGGAAAATAATATCAAAACATCATCTGCATACAGACTAATCTTGTGCTCATAATCCACTAGTAGACCTCATATATCCGGTGCCGCCCTTATGGCTTCCGCCAATGGTTCGATGGCTATGGCAAACAAGAGGGGTGACAAGGGGCAGCCTTGCCTCGTTCCTCTGTGCAATGGAAACCCGTCCGATCTAAGCCCATTAGTCAAGATAGCCGCCTGAGGACCCACCTAATGAAATTATCACCGAGACCAAATTTATTTAAAGCATAAAATAAATAAGCCCATTCTACTCGGTCAAACGCTTTCTCAGCATCTAGAGAGAGCACCAGACCATCAATGTCTCTTTGCTGGAAAGCTTGAATTACATTGAGAAGGCGCCTGACATTATTACAGGAGTTACGACCTTTTATAAAACCTGTTTGATCTTCTTTTATAATTTTAGGCAGAAGGCCTTCAAGTCGAGTAGCTAGGATTTTTGACAGTATCTTCCGGTCTACATTAAAAAGAGCTATTGGTCTATATGAAGAGCAAGACTCTGCGCACTTCCCCTTTTTCAGAATGAGACAAATATTTGCTTCTCTTAGAGTCTGAGGCAATTTATTATGCAAAAAAGAGTAGTTCAGCATATCAAGTAGTGGGTCTACTAATAAATCACGAAATTCTTTATAAAATTCACTACTAAACCCATCAGGCCCAGGAGCTTTTCCGTTCTGTAAGGTTTTTATAGCACTCAATACTTCACTTCTGGAAATGGGGGCGTTGAGATTGGTCCGCTGTTCTGTTGATATAGTAGGCAAATTAAGATGAGAAAAGAAATCCTCCATTAAATCCAGCGCATCCTGCGGTTGTTCAGATGCATACAGTCTACAATAAAATTCTTTAAAGGCGTCATTTATAGACTTATTGTCATATATACGATTATTCTGAGCATCAGCAATAGCTGCAATGGCTTGTGATTCTGATCTTTTTTTGGTGAGGTATGCCAAATATTTTCCAGGTTTATTTCCATGTTCATAAAATCTTTGTCTAGTAAATTTTAATTTGGACTCCTCATCTTGTGTGAGGAGGTTATCTAAGGTTGACCTGACTGCCGATATTTCTTGCAGTAACACAGGAGTAGGAGAATCAACATAGGCTCTCTCTTTTGCTTTAAGCTTATTCATTAACAGATTTTGCTTTCTCAATTTCTGCCGCCGCTTGCTCGCTGTAAATGAAATAAAAATCCCTCTAATGTACGCCTTACTAGTTTCCCATAGGAGGGCAGGGTTATCCGTCGACTGTGAGTTAATAGAAAGAAAATGTCTAAACTCAGTGTTAAGATAGGATACGAAAGCATGATCCTTTAAAATGGTTGTATTCAGTCTCCAGTATTTTACTCTGTTTCCTATACCTTTAAGAGAGAGATCCAGCACCACATTGGCATGGTCTGAGATGACAATATTACCTATTATACAAGATAAAACTGAATGTAAGGAGAGCCCAGGTAAAAAAAAGTAATCGATCCTAGTATGACACCTATGGGGTGCAGAAAAAAAAGTGTATTCTTTACCCAAAGGATGAATTGTCCTCCATACATCAACAAATCCTAGATCTTCACATATAGAATTGAGTGACTTAGCTTGAGAGGAAAGAGGTGAAGCTTTGTGAGGGAATCTGTCAATAAGGGGATTCAGTATACAATTAAAATCCCCACCCACTATGGAAATAGCTGAGGGGATCTCAGAAAAGTCTAAGAATACCTTAGTTATAAAATCTGACGGGTGAGCTGGGGGATAATAGACGTTCAGTATGGAAATAACCGTACCTAGTAAGTTCCCCTTGACTATCACATACCTCCCATATTTGTCTTTAACACAGTCTATTATTGAAAAAGGAAGATTCTTTCTCACAAGAATTGCCACTCCTCTACTTCTCGAGGTAAATGAGGAGAAAAATACCTGTTCAATCCCACCCTGCTGTAGTTTCGGGTGTTCTACATCATCCAGATGTGTTTCTTGTAGAAGCGCAATATCAATGTATTCTTTTTTCAGAAAGGTGAGTATTTTCCTTCTTTTAATAGGACTATGGACCCCTCTTACGTTCCATGTACACAGGCGTAGCTTATTACTTGCCATAAGGTTTAAATCAACCCTCTATATAGGCACATAACTCACTCCGAGCACCGAACTGAAAGAGCATAATACAGTAAACGCAGTCACTGAGCTGGGAAAACAACAACTCTGAACAGGAGCTAACATACAAAAACAAAAAAGCCCAAATACAACGGGGGCTGTCCCTGCCACTTGACCCGGAGGGCCTTTTAAACCTCTTCCACATCACTCTCTCCGCACGAGCCTCATAAAATAAAATAAAAAGAAGAAACGGATCTGTCAATAATAAATGAATGAGGCTGTGCCCTGTCCTTCTCTGACACTCACTCATAGAATAAACAAAAACCGAGGTTGCTCACAGTGACCATAACTTGGTGTGTGGATAACATTAACCCATGTTCAAATATATAACGCACATATATGCGCCGAGACGGCGCAATCAGAACATACTCACGCAACGTGTATGAATTAAATCAGGCAATATAAAGCCACGTTCTGGCAGACACGTTACTGGGAAGCAGTGTCTTCAGACCTCCGCTCCAGTGAATGTAGAAGCGAAGCGGCTTCTTTCGGCGTGTCAAATCTCCTCTGAGTCCCGTTCACCATCACCTTCAGAGTAGCCGGGTACAGCAATGCATAGTCCATGTTCATGTTCCTCAGCCGCGCCTTTATGTCATCGAAAGCTTTACGTCTCCGGACCACTTCAACTGAATAGTCATTAAAGAAGGAGATCCTGGGTTCCTTATGTGTGGTATCCTCCTGGTTAGACCGGCGGGACCCGAGCCGACGCGCTGCCTCCATCACACGTTGTTTATCAGTGAAGTTATGAAACTTAACTATCAGCGGCCTGGGACGTTGACTGGTGCCGGGTTTTAGTGCTAGGGACCGGTGAGCCCGATCAAGCTTCAGGCGTCCCGCCTTCGTATCCATTTGGAGGAACTCTGGGATCCACCTTTCGAAGAATTTCACTGAATCCGAGCCTTCTGATCCTTCGGGCAAGCCGACTATACGTATGTTGCATCTGCGACCTCGGTTGTCGAGGTCGTCAATGTGCTCCTGCATGTCGTGCACTTGCTTCTCGAGATACGCCAACCTCGCCTCCGATGATGTAGCCGCGGCCTCCACATCAGCAATCCGTTTCTCTGCTTCGCCCACTCGGGCGACGACCGCCTGTATCTGCGAGGTCTGCTCTTTAATGGCTTCCAGTACCGTAGAGATCTTGGTGTCGATTACTTTAGTAAGGTTGTCAGTTATTCTGTCCAGGGCTTGAACAATATCTGACTCCATAGAGCCGGAGTTAGCATCCGCGCTCGGCATCCCAGACGAGACACTTGGCTCCCCCTCGTTTTCAACATTAGCAGGAGTTTTTTTCGACTAATTTTTCGTGTTTCTGGGCATGTTGTCCGGGGCTTTTGAAAAATAACCGTCCAGACTCATGTTAGAAAACTTCCCGTCTAAAATTCCCCACTTTTCACCGTTCAAATGTGTAAAATAGAAATATAAACTGACAAATGCCACCGGAGCTCACTCGGCAACGCTGCCTACTCTACGACGCCATCTTGTCCCCCGTCTTTGTCTTCTCATTTTTAAACTCAATATCTCTCTGCTCTACATCAGGTCTACAGAATTCGGGGTGGTTTGATTCACCACAACAATTTGGGGGCTCGTCCGGGAGCAACTGAAAAGTTGGATCAGACCTGATTGAAACATTAATTGGGTTTCATTGGGCTTAAGGACCAGGTACGAACGGACAAAGGACACGGGCCGGCAACAAAAGGTAAGCAGAAACTTGATCTGCATTGAACACCACTAAATTGTAACATGCTCTAAGTCTCAGTAGTAACTTGTCTATAAATTAAGAGATGTGAATTTGAGAAAACAAAGGCATCAAACTGTGATGTTTTAAACGAAAAAAAACGAAAAAGAAAAAAAAATGTGCCAAAGTCTGTGAGTTGAAGATAGCGAGACCAGTATTAGGAACCTGTGAGCATCTATTAACAAGACCAGAACTTTGAGGTAAAATAAGCTGTGAGTCCTCTGGATAGCAAGACTAGTAATTAGACAAAACCTGTGAGCGTCCATTGACAAGACCAGTGTCCTCGAGTGTGGTAACTCCCACAATATTCTGACGAGTCATTGTTTTAGCTGGGTTCGAGGCCCGGGGAGGTGAGGACCCCCGAAGTAGATTTAGTAAAGAATCTTAAAGTGTATTTGCTTGCTTTTTAAAACATCAAATGTCCTATATGTGTTGAGTGTTGTGTTGACCTGTGTTCGGGGGATCCTAAGAGGGGATCCTACAGAAACTGAACTACAGAAGTTAAGTCTAAGGTTAGACTTTGTGTTGTGTTGACCTGTATTCGGGGGATCCTAAGAGGGGATCCTACAGAAAGTGAATTACAGTAGTGAGCCTAAGGTTAGGTTTTGTGTGTTTTGCCTTGTCTTTGTTTTGTGTTAATGTGTGGTTTGTACTGCAGTAGCTTTTGGGCCCGGGGGAAGAGAAATTATACTAAAACCAGATTATAATTCGTAATAAATTGACTGTGGGTACAGGGAGAATAAATTTAGTAACTCCCATAAAAATTATAAAATATTATCATAAAAATGTTTTATAAAGTAAAAATATACAGTGAGTATACAGTGTGCATGGGCACCAAGTGTGTATGTTGGTTGTCTGACAGAGACGCATGAAAGTTGTGTGCGTGAGTGAGCGGCCGCTGAGAGTGATTGAGACGCTGAGAGTGATTGAGAAGCTGAGAGTGATTGAGACGCTGCGAGTGATTGAGAAGCTGTAAGAGTGTGCAAAAATTCAAATGTGCATTGATGTTCTGAATGAAGCGTTAAAATCTGAATCAAATTCACTTAGCTGGTGGTGTGACCTCTGTCACAGGACAAGTTGAGTAAAAATTTCAAGAGGCTGAGTTTGTCATTCTAAAATACTCTGTAATCCTGATGTTTATGTAAATTATTGCTTTTCTTTTTGGTGTTGCTGTTAGAAGGCTAAAAGTATGTCACATGTCCCAGCATCAGTAGTCTTACTACACTGTACTCATTTTACTACACTGTACTCATGATGAATCAAATGTTTTATTTTACTGGAACAGGGACTGCCCCTCTCCAGTCACATGTCATGTAAACTTCTATAACTAAAGGAACAAGGAACTGCCCTGCACCTCTCTGCTATCTGTAGCTTAGATGTTGCAGTGGCAGGGTGCCCTTTGTACAAAGTAAAGCTCTCGTGTCTGACTCTCATTTGTTCTGGTCTCTCACAGGTGTCGAGTAAGTTGGTAAACTCCTCACATAATTCTTGGTCCTTCGAGCCAGATGGTTGATCAGGGAACCTGTTGAGGAGCTCTCCGACCTGCAGACCGTCGACGGCCAGTCACCAGGTGACTGATAAGTCCCGGACCGTGAATTCGGATTCGGGCCAGGCTTAGAACCGGATCTCCGGGGATCCCTGTTCAATCATCCGAACTACAGAGAGTCCGGAGGTGAGTATCAGACACATAAAGGGAGTGATTGGTGTTAAGACTTTGACCGTAACAGAAAGTCAATTGGCCAAAATCGGTAGAGATCGAGATACTGAATCTCCCGTGAATCCAGTCAGTGATTCAGAAAGGGTGAACGTATGGACCCTTAGTGTGTATGAGAAAGTGTGAATGAAAGAGTAAGAGTGATTAAAAGGGACTAGGATTTCCCTCTCTACTCTGTTGTTATTTTATTTGTGGAAAATCCACGTACACACGGTGACTTGAGTAAGCTTTCCCCGCATCGTATTAGTCGATGTAGAAGCTTGGGAGAGGAACTTCACTCCTGTCACTTCGTGTGAGAAACTTTTCCACAAACAGGAATAGTTATATATGTATACCTAAAAAGTGTGGTACTAGTACGAAAATATAAAGTTGTACGTCTGGGAAAAAGGGTTGTAATGGGGAACAAAAACAGTGTGGAGCATACGGAGGACAGTAGGTGGATGGAACACAAGTTCCCAGGAAGTGGGAAAGTTGTGTTAAAATGGAAGAAGAAATATGGATTTGAGGGAAAGTTTCAAACGAGCGAACTGTTAAAGTTGCAAGTCGATCTAAAAGTGGACATTAACAAATGCTCGGGAAGAAAGAAAGAAAATAAAATAAAAGAATACCGAATAAGTGACGAGTGGTTGAAAGAAAGTAAACGTAGAGATGGAGAAAGGAATAAAAGAGAGCAGAAAAAACTGCAAAAGGCACAACAAAAAAAACTCGCTGCGCTAAGTGTTGATGTGAAACCAGACGATGAGACTCAAGGTCGCAGAAAGAATTTAGGAGTGAGAGAAGAGGAAGAGGGAGGAGGTGCAGCTGCGGCCTCTCACACACACACACACCTTGACACACACACACATATCCACAAGGCTGACTCACTAAGAACTGAAGGAGAACGAAAAAAACAACTCACTAAACAAAGAAGAGATGAATTAGAGGAAAAGAAAAGATGCGCGGAAGAGGAAAAGAAGGCGAAGCATCGCAATTCATGGTCGACCAGCACAAATTATGACCCTCCTCCATATTCCACAAAACCAGCTAAAAAAGGCCTGTATCCTTTAAAGATGCTGACTAACCAGTACAGGTGGCTAACCCGCGTTATGGGCAAGCCATGGGTGAGGACGGGCAGTTGGACCCGAACCCCACCATGCTGGTCTATCGCCCGTGGAGTGCACATGACAGAAAAAAAGCCACCTCTGATATAGTGCGTCCTAGCGCTCAAGGTGGAAGTGCTGAAGAGTTTATCAGAGAAATGCGCGGTGTATGTGACAGCTACATGCTGAACGGACACGAAATATACGACTGTCTGAGAGATGTGTTAAAAAATGACTGGTGTAGAGTATCAGGAGACTTCAACGGGTCAGACGCAAACGGGGGCCCAAGACCTAACGGTGACAACGACTTACAACTAGCACTGAATGCCCTATATGACCGTGTACGAGCGATGTGGCCCCCACGAGTGGACTACTCAAAAATAGGTGAAACACAACAAAAGGAGGACGAAAGTCCTGCTGACTACAGGTACCGACTGGAAGTAGTGTTCCAGGCTAACTCTGGCATTCAACCCAATAACGACGCAAATAGCCCCTACCAACAGCAATTAAAAATGCATTTCTTGCGAGGGCTAAAGCCCGAAATTAAATCAAGAATAGATAAAACATGGGTCCACAAGAATACTGGATCCGTAGCTCAGGCAGTAGAACAGGCAATGCATGCAGACAGCATTATCAAGGAAAAAAACAAGTGAGCGACCTTCACAGTAGATGAAGCAGCAGGAACAGTTACAGTTGCTTATCAGGGCAGAGCATACGGGGGGGAGACGAGGAGGACAAAACAGAGATAAAGGTAAAGGCAGGGGCAGAGGAGGTGGAAGATATCAGCAGAACCGTGATAACCATCGTGAGACCCAGAAGGAGAAAGATATGCGCGAAAACAACTGCTATAAATGTCATAAACCAGGACATCTGGCAAGAGATTGCAAATCCAATGATTCACAACGAGATGACGCATGACTAGTCAGTGAAACTGAAGTTGAGCACACACAGACAGGACAACCAAAAAATACGGACATGCTGTCAGAAAAAAATGAGCCCTCCGAAGATGACAAGGTTCACATAAATATAGAAGTACTGCTAAAATCACAACAAAATAAGTCAGCTCCAACTAGGAGAATAAGCTTTAATGGACGAGAATATGACTGTCTGTGTGACACCGGCGCCTGCTCAACTGTGCTAACAAAACCATTTCCAAACTGTCAAACATCCTCTAAGACAGTTTGGGTAAAATCAGCCTCAGGACATGTTACATCGTTAAGATTTACAAAACCTGTAGTTATAACAGACGCAGAATCAGGAAATCAAACCAAAAAGCCGATTCTAATCGACCCAAGTTGCCCTGTAAACCTATTAGGCCGAGACGTAATGGCAGCACTACGTATAGCTGTCTATCCAACCGCAGATGGAGAAATGAAAGCAGAAATACTAAGTGAAGAACATTGTCATGTTGTCCAAGGCGTAAAAGAACCAAACTATTATTGGACTTTAGATCTCACTGATCAATCAGAGGCAGAGTCGCTCATAATAATGGCAAAAACTCAACTTCAGGACATGCAACTAGACACACGAAAACTTAAAGTTATGACAAAAGAGGAACTGCACTGTACACTACGGTATAAACAAGAACCAGGGCCCGATCCGCCCTATGATGAAATGGCGCACAAATTTCTTGTTAAAGGAAATGTTTGTATGCAACACATGCTGGTGTCCCCAACGGGACAGTCATGTGTGTCCGTCATACTCAACTCGAGACAACAAGTGGTTAACTGTAACCAAAACCCTCACATATCGTTGACAACAAGTGACAAATATAGTTGGAAGGAAATGAGCCGCGTCGTGCAACAAGCTAACAAAGATACGTACACAGGAGCCGACCCCGGTGGGTGGCAGACAGGTAGACATACTGGTATACGACGGTTCCTCCTTAACTCTTATACAACAGTGACGCCAGCCACCCACTTCGATGTAGAGTGACCAGAAGACAGCTACATACTTACCCTATCAGAAAAAGACCAAAAACTCCTAGAAGGGGTCCCCACAAGCCTGTGGTCACAGGGACCCACCGACGTAGACCTAGTTAAAGACTATCCACCGTTGAAAATAGAGTTAAGGCATCAAAATTATCCACGAGTGCGACAATATCCCATATCAAAGGAAGCAGAAGAAGGCATTAAACCTGTGATAACGGACATGCTAAAAGCAGGGATTTTAGTTGAAACAACCGCTCCTAAATGCTTAACTCCAATTTTTCCTGTAAGAAAAGCGACATCAGGTTGGAGAATGATACAAGACCTGAGAAAAGTAAATGACATGGTAAAACACGACACAGTTGAAGTAGCAAATCCACATACTTTACTCAATAATATAACTGCGAAAGAACAATGGTTCTCGGTTATAGACTTATCAAACGCCTTTTTCTCAATACCCATACATAAAGACTCACAAGGCCTATTTGCATTTAAGTATGGAAACAAAACCTATACTTATACCAGACTGCCACAGGGCTTCACTAATAGTCCAACAATCTACTCACAAGCACTAGAAAACTCAATGCAAAAATGTCCAGCACTAGATAATGGTAAATATTTGCTTTATGTTGATGACATATTAGTAACTGGACATGACAAGGCCTCCTGCATGAGTAACACAATAACAGTGCTGAAACATTTGGAATGTGAAGGCCACAAAGTGACGCAGGGGAAAGTACAGCTTTGTACTCAGCGCGTGAAGTATCTAGGTCATATCCTCACCCCTGGAGGACGAAGACTAGATAACAAAAGACAGATAGCCATAGCTCAAACACCAAGACCTGAAACAAAAAGACAAATGATGTCCTTTCTAGGACTATGTAACTACTGCAGAACATGGATTTCAGGTTTTGCAACATTAGTGCAGCCGCTACAAAATGCAATACACGGAAAACAAATGGCAATGAAAGACCGAATAGAATGGACACCGGAGCAGGAGCAAGCATTTATTGCATTAAAAGATGCTCTGCAAACACAAGCCATGCTACACACGCCCGATTATGATGCCCCATTTTGTTTAATGGTCACGTCTAATTCAGGGTTCATGAGTGCAGCACTGACCCAGAAGCATGGTGACAGACACAAACCTCTGGCATTCTACTCTAAAAGACTAGATCCAGTAGCCAGTGGTCAACCATCGTGTGTACAGCTAGTAATGGCAGCTGCTGAGGCGGTGGAACAGAGTGCAGAAGTGGTGCTCACCCACCCGTTACAAATAATGACCACCTGTAATATACCACTTATCTTATTACAAACGCCACTGCCATTTGTGACAAACACAAGACTATTAGGATTAATAGCAACACTCATGTCACAACAACACATATCGTTCTCTCAACATTCAAAGGTTTCGCTCCCGTGCCTCTTAGCCACAGCTGCTGATGGAAAACCGCATGATTGCAAAGCTAGGGTGGAGGAGGAAACAAAACCTCGCGTTGACATTTACACCAAAACCAAAACCAGAACAAACACATGTTTTTGTAGATGGCTCTGCGAACAAAGATAATACCGGACGAAATAAAGTAGGCTATGCTATAACATCTTCCATATGCACACTGGAATCTGGTGCACTGCCACCCTCATTTTCTGCACAAACAGCAGAACTACATGCAGTAACACGAGCATGTAAGCTAATGGCAGGGAAAGCAGTGTGCATATGGACAGATAGCCAGTATGTGTTTGACTCGGTTCACCACTATGCCCGTGTATGGGCAAAGAGAGGCATGACCTCAGCAAACGGCAAACCATTAACACATAGTGCCAAGATGATGGAGCTACTAGAAGCTGTTAAACTACCAACATCGCTATCCTTATGTAAATGTCGTGCACATCAAAATGACGACTCAGAAGTAACAAAAGGAAATAACTTAGCAGACCTAGCAGCTAAAGCAGCAGCCCCATCTAAAACTACGACGGATGTTAATGTATTAGCATCACAAGTCACAGAGATTGATGACGAAATCCTGAAGGACTATCAAAAACAGGCACCTGTAAATGAACAAAAAACTTGGCATAAAAAAGGAGCAACATTAGTGAATGATATCTACTATGTTGACAATAAACCCATCCTACCTAAAGCATTGCACCAGGCGGCGTGTTTAGTGAGTCATGGGAAGACCCATGTCTCAACAGGAGGGATGGTAACATTAGTAAATAGAAACTATTATACTATAAATTTTGAAAATTCAGCAAAAATGTTCGTATCTAAATGTATGATATGTTTAAAAAACAACTCACAGGGACAGTGTAGACCAAAAAGAGGACAGTTCCCACACCCACCACATCCGTTTCACACTATACATATGGATTTCATAGAGTTAAGCGACTCTAAAGAAGGAAAATATGCATTAGTCATAATTGATGTCTACTCTAATTGGGTGGAAATTTACCCAACAAAAAGAAACGATGCGATAACAGTAGCAACAAAACTATGTAACCACTATTTTCCAACTTATGGTATACCAAGAATTATCCGATCAGATAATGGTACTCATTTTGTGAATGACGTCATAGCTGAAGCAGGAGAAACACTAGGCATAACATTAAAAAATCACTGTGCATATCACCCACAGAGTGCAGGTTTAGTAGAAAGAACAAATGGAACTATTAAAACAAGATTGCGAAAAACAATGGCAGAGACTGGCAGACCGTGGAATGATTGTGTGTCACTAGTTAAAATGTGGATGAGAGTTACCAGAGGAAATAAAGGACTAACACCGTTTGAAATAGTACATGGCCGAAGTTTTCCTATGCCACACTTTAACTCTGATCTGGTGAAATCTGACGAAGAACACACATTAGCAGATTATATGAGAAAACTGTTGAAAACTGATGATGTACAAACACAGAACCAAATACCTGATACTCCTATGTCGTCCCCTAATACTAGGATTCGAATTGGAGACTGGGTGTTGGTAAAGACAATACATAGAGCCAGGTGGAACAGCCCGCGATGGGACGGCCCATTCCAAGTGCTTCTGACCACGCCAACAGCAGTAAAGATAAGTGAACGAGCTACCTGGATACACTTGTCACATTGTAAACTGGTCACAGAGGCAGTTAAGGGATCATCTAGTGAAACAGTCTAGAGTACTCACAGGACAGCTTATGGGACACCAGACGGGGGAAGCCTGCTGGGTCCTGGGGCACAGACGAAAGTCTGGTACTGTGAGCTAGTGAAGAAATCATCGTGGAAAGCTCCAATGAGCTAGATCCACCCTAGTGGTTCCTGCAGGTAACTGACCCGTGACCATTTATATCTAGATCTGTCCCATGGACTTATTGCTCAGTGAATATAACCGCCCCAACCAGTTTCAGAGCAGTCACCCGAGCTGACATATGGTGGTGGTGTGGAGGAGCCATGATATACGACATGTTTACATCTACTAGCATTTCAGGTGTCTGTGCAGTGGTTTCTCTCATCCTACCAGTGCAAATTTTTCCTATGTCAGCAGATCAGTTGTTGGTAGAAGTGAATATGCCCAAGCCAGTTTCACAGGAGACTGTGGATAGACGTAGACGGACCGTTATGGGCCTGTCTGAGCATGATCCAACCTATATTGATGCTATAGGTGTACCTCGTGGTGTTCCAGATGAATATAAACTGGTGAACCAAGTAGCAGCAGGTTTTGAGTCATCATTCTGTTGGTGGTGCACTATAAATAAAAACGTGGATCGAATAAATTATATACATTACAACGTGCAGAGGTTAGGCAATTTGACACACAAAGGTTTCGAAGCTGTGCACCAACAATTGAAAGCGACCTCACTCATGGCCTTCCAGAATAGAATAGCGGTAGACATGCTTTTAGCAGAAAAAGGAGGTGTTTGCTCAATATTTGGAGATACTTGTTGTACATTCATTCCAAATAATACTGCAATAGATGGTAACTTGACCTTAGCCATGGATGGATTGCGAACACTGAATAAGAAAATGAAAGATCACTCAGGAGTAGATACCACAATGTGGGATAAATGGATGGATATGTTTGGACGTTATAAGGGCCTGGTGTCCTCAGTGTTTCTTTCTGTTGCTGTATTCGCTGCTCTGTTAACTCTGTGTGGATGTTGTTGCATACCATGTATTCGTTCACTGTTAAATAGAGTAATTACTACAGCCATAGAGGATAGGGGCACTGTGCAGCAGAGAATGCCACTATTACAGGTGAATAATGATGATAATGAAGATTACAATAACCCATTGCCTCACGATGACTCAGACACACCTGGAGGTGTAGACTCGTCAACGGACTTAGACAGCGAGGCAGAAGACTCTGTGTGAAATGTTTAGCATCAACTATGAATGACGTTATAACAGAAAATCGAAAGAAGATGTTACTGACTGATAATGCAAGTTGATGAAACGTTACACAACTGTAAATAATGCACTCAAATGTTTCTCAGAAGAGTGTTTCCCTTTTTTCTTTTTATGTGATTATATTTTAACATTTTATAGTTTATACTACATGTGCATAACCAATCATTATTTTCGCTGATAAGTATGTTTGTTCCTTATACTTTCCAGGAGGAGAATCCATGCCACCATGCATCGTATGTGCTAGCAACCTCTCCATGGTGGTGACCCTCTACTGTACGCACAGTACATGGGTTGAAGGCTTCACAACGATTTTATTTTCATCTATTATGTTTGATGCGTGATCGACCACTATACTTGGTATTATCAAGTGCATTACTGTGTATATTTTGCTTATGATTAGGGACATGTGCCAACAGGAGGGACTGTTAGAAGGCTAAAAGTATGTCACATGTCCCAGCATCAGTAGTCTTACTACACTGTACTCATCTTACTACACTGTACTCATGATGAATCAAATGTTTTATTTTACTGGAACAGGGACTGCCCCTCTCCAGTCACATGTCATGTAAACTTCTATAAATAAAGGAACAAGGAACTGCCCTGCGCCTCTCTGCTATCTGTAGCTTAGATGTTGCAGTGGCAGGGTGCCCTTTGTACAAAGTAGAGCTCTCGTGTCTGACTCTCATTTGTTCTGGTCTCTCACAGGTATCGAGTAAGTTGTTAAACTCCTCACAGTTGCTTTGCAGACATTTCTGTTAAAATAAGTTAATATGTTGAGCACTTTCTGTTTGTTCTGATCTGTTCTGATTGTTCTTTAGTCGTCATCGTGCTGTTTAGTCTAGTAAGAGACTCTCGGTGCCTTGTTGAAGGACAGAGCAGAAGAGGAAGAGAAAACAAGTGGGTGGTTTAAAAAGGGCAGGAAGAGAGAAGTGCAGCGTGACGGAGAAAAAAAGGAAAATAAAGTGAAACACATGGGCCATGTGGTGGCAGGCTGCACAGCACACAATGACAGAACAATCAAAAAAGACTGTGACGTATGACCCGACTTCTGTACCACATCCGTACTCACCAGTGACCCCTAGTGCTCCAACTAACCCTCCTCCAGCCCCTAGAGGAATGTATCCCGTCCTAAACATACTTGGAGGTCAAATGAGCATAGAAACTAGAGATCTGGGCCGTCCCATCCCAGGATCTTGGCCACGTCACTCACCTGACAACTATAGCCTGGTGTCAGGTGGCTCAGAAAATTGGAGCACAAATGGTGCACCATCATGTGAGGCAGAGTGCCAGACTGGTGTTCCCAAAGAAGAACCGTTTGAAGCACGAGAACAGAGAGACCTTGCAGAACAGAGAGAGGCTCTCAAACAGGCCCTGACTAAACGTGATGCATAGTTAGCCAGAGAGATGGCCAGTTTGCTAACACAAAGGGGTGGGCCGCGTCACCAAATGATGAGTGCTATACTCCTGCCTACCCTGTAGTCTCCACATAATACTGAAATTGCCCTATATGTTGCTAAAACAGTCTGTGAACAGTACCTACTGAGCAGTTTCAATTAGACTACACCTTTTCACATTAATCATATACAAATGTATGTATTTAGGTTTTGAATATAGAGTTCAAATAGTTATGGCCCAAACAAACTGTTCAAAACAACAATGAATAAAAATAATTGAGAAGAAATATTTTCTATCTTCTGGGATAAAATCAGTTTTCTGTTACCTGTGTGTTCCATTTTAGGTTAACTTTATGTGATGATTCTGGCTTTACTAGTAGGTTGGTATTCTAAAAGATGTGATTTTTAATCATTTAGAAATTTAAATTTTAAGAATCACTTTTAAAATCTATTTTCAATGATGGTTTTCACAGTAATGTAATAAATGTTTAAAAGGTTAAAGTTACAATTATGTTATGATGATATACAACTGATGGATAGCGACTGTTCATGGAAATATTCTACAAAGATGGATGCCAGACCACCATGCATCGTATGTGCTAGTAACCTCTCCATGGTGGTGACCCTCTACTATACACAATGTACATGGGTCGAAGATTTTGCGATATCTTGATTTCAACTATGATTGTTGTGATTGATTCAAAAAGAGAGAAGAAATTTGATCTAAAACAAGTTAAACTAAGTTTTATGGAATCCCTTCTAATTGCTAGGGTTTATCTACTAGGTGAAATAATAAATTTGATCTTTCTCCTCTCCCAGTGGCATATTTACACATGATCTGTGACTTCCCTGATGACCTCCTTTAACACCTTGGTGTTGTAAGGGATCTTCGCTAGCTTAAAGGCCCTTGTTGACCTGAAAGTGGAACTCACACATCATGGGAATGGGATGATGGGGTACATAAGAGGAGTTCTTAAAGTTTCTCACTGATTGTATGAATTCATCTAAACCGGATTAATGGATTTATTAATGGACAATTAAGTGACTGTGAGTGACTGTTCTGTCTTAAGGTGATCATTGTCAGACCTTTCAAATTTCACTGAGTTATGTTGAAGTCATTTTTAACCTCAAGATGAGTTTTTTTTTTCTGCATTTGAACACAGCAAGCATGATTTATCACACACACACACACACACACGCACACACACGCACACACACACACACGCACACACACACACACACACACACACACACACACACACACACACACACACACACACACACACACACACACAGATTCTGTTTTATTGTTACATGACTTTGATTCTTTGATTTTGGTTTATTATTACATGACTTGATTCTTTGATTTTGGTTTATTATTACATGACTTTGATTCGTTGATTTTGGTTTATTGCTATACATGATTTTGATTTATTACTATTACAACATGACTTTGGTTTCATTCATACATTTTGGTTTTCGTTTATTATTACACATGGCATTGATCTATTAATGATACATATAATCTGGATTCTTGTTTTATCAGGATTGTTTTATTTTGTTTGCGATTTTTGCTATACAACACACATACGCATAATATTGTTCTTGGTTGACTTTAACTCTGCTACACACGAGGTTGATTTGTTCTTGTAGGTTGTTTTCATTTTGTTTGTTATTGTTTTATACTCATAATATTGTGATTTTGTTTTTTGGACTTTGTTTGACACATAATTTTAGTTTTGTCTTATTCTACATATAATCAGTATAATGTAACCACCAATGCAGGCCATTGTGTGATCGCCCGTGTTAAACATATAATCACAAAGCATTTCCGGGGGTCGTAAGGGAATTTTTCCCCAAGTGGGTTTTCGCCCTTACTTGCATTGCTGTGGTGTTGAACTATTGGTGGGGATTTAATATCCCCAGAGGAGGGATATGTGGTGTTCTGTGTGACGCATAAGGCCTTGACCAAGATTAAGGAGTCGAGCACACACACCATGCAGGCTCATGGGAAACACATAGACAATATTATGTTCATGTGACGCTCAGAACACAGATATATGATTATAAGAAAGTACAGGACATTTGGGTCCTGTGTTATCTTATCTGCTCAGGACAAACCGACATCTGAGGAAACACGGCAGGCGTAAGGCTTTAAGTTACTTATCATATTATACTTTTTATCTCATCACTTATTTTAATCATTGTTCAATGTTGCAGATTGCTACTGAGTTGTGTTGATATAGCCACTAAGGTTACAAACTCTCCTAGAGGTGGTACCGCTTAGGATACAAAGGAAAGAAAAACAGGACTTATCAACCAGAAGTTTTTGCTTGCATATTATTTTTACCTAATTATATAAAGTGTGAAGTTTCGAAATGTTCCTCATTTCCCCCTCTCTGTTGTTGTTGGTTTTAACTATGCTTTCGATCTTAATAGTGTGAGAATTTATTGATCTCTGAGTAGAGATCAAAAGGGGGAATTGTGTGAATTAATAAAACGAGCCGGGAGCCAGAGAGCCCCAGACCTCAGCAGAGCGTGAAGGTGTACAGACCGCGGGGTTTGTAAGAACTGAAAACTGGGTTCTCCCTCTTGCAACAGGTGAAACTGAAGTACTTGTCTTTGTCTTCTTTAAACTCAATATCTCTCTGCTCTACATCAGGTCTACAGAATTCGGGGTGGTTTGATTCACCACAACAAAGGACACCAGCAGTCTTTGTGTGATGTTATTCCTCCTGAGTATTCTCAGGAAGTACAGTCTCTGCTGGGCCTTCTTTAGTAGCTCCGAGGTGTTCACGCTCCAGGAAAGACTGTCTTGTATGTGGACTCCCAGGTAGCAGAAGTCTGCCACCCTCTCCATACTGTCCCCGTTGATGAGCAGCGGTGGGACCACAGTCTTCTTCCTCTTGTAGTCTATTATGAGTTATTTTGTTTTTGCAGTATTGAGAAGAAGGTTGTTGGCTGTACACCAAGCCAACAGCCGCAGTGATGAGCCCCACCACTGTGGTGTCGTCTGCAAACTTCACAATGGTGTTGCTGTGATGGACAGGGGTGCAATCATGTGTGTAGATGGAGTAAAGCAGGGGACTCAACACACAGCCCTGGGGGGAGCCAGTGCTGAGGCTAAGGGCCGTGGATGTATGATGACCCACTCATGTGTTCACATGATGACTCTCTGTCTGCGTCCAGAGAGAAAGCTGCTGATCCACCTGCATGTGGCCTCAGGGAGCCCGAGGTCCCTCAGCTTGACCGCCAGCTTGTGTGGCAGGATGGTGTTGAATGCCGAGCTGTAGTCCACGAAGAGCATCCGCACATAGCTCCCCTGCTGCTCCAAGTGTGAAAGTGCAGCATGGAGTGCTGTTGCCACTGCGTCTCTCTTGGATCTGTTCCCTCTGTAGGCAAACTGGTTGGAGTCATGGCTGGGGGGCAGGGCTGCTGTGATGTGACTGCAGTGAGTGCCACTGGTCTGTAGTCGTTGAGGCTGGTGATGTGTGGCTTTTTGGGCAGGGGGACTATGGTGGAGGACTTCAGGCAGGGTGGAACAGAGGACTGGACCAGGGATTGGTTGAAGATCCTCGTGAAGACTCCAGCCAGCTGGTCTGCACACTCCCTCAGCACCCGCCCTGGGACACCATCCGGACCAGCCGCCTTCCTTGGATTCACCGCCCGCAGGGTGCGTCTCACTTCCTGTTCCTCAAGGGTTGTGCTGCTGTGAGCTGTGTGGTGTATCTGTGCTACATCTGGTGCTGTGACCTCGAACCGAGCAAAGAAGACGTTCCTCTGCCAACGCAAGGTCACCTTCAGCAGCTCCACAGTTGGTCTTGTAGTTGGTGAGCTGCTAGACGCCCCGCCACACCTGCCGGCTGTTTTCACTGTCCAGGTGGTTCTCGATCCTCCTCCTGTAGTCTGCTTTGGCCTCTTTGATGCCTCTCTTCAGCTCGGGCTGTGCTGTAGAGGTCCCGGTTGCCGGACCTGAAGGCCATGTTCCTCTCCCTCAGTAGCTTCTTGACCTCCCGTGTCATCCAGGGCTTCTGCTGGGGTAGACCCGGCTGTGTTTTACCACTGTGACAGTGTCTATGCAGTTCTTGATATAGCACAGTACACTGTCCGTGAACAATTCCCGGTCCTGTTGTTCAAAAACCTCCCAGTTGGTCATAGCAAAGCAGTCCTGTAGCTGCTGGGAGGCCCCTTCTGGCCATATGGTAACAGTCTTAGTAATGTTGGGGGCAGTTTTCTTGAGGGGGGCATATGCAGGGATTAAAAGCAAGGACAGATGGTCGGACTGGCCCAGGTTTGGTAGTGGCCTGGCCCTGTAGCCCCATTTGATGTTCGAGTACACCTTGTCCAGAGTGTTGTCTCCACTAGTAGCACACTTAACATGCTGGTGGAAACTGGGGAGTGCTGCTTTTAAATCTGCATGATTGTAATCCCCTGCTAGAATCAGCACAGCGTCCGGGTACATGCTCTGCTTGTTGCTAATGTTTGTATGCAAAAGTCCGATAGCTGAGTTAGCACTAGCGTCCGGTGGGATATACACAGCTGTTTTTAGAACTACAGTGAACTCTCTTGGAAGGTAAATGGGCCTGCATTTAACAGTCAGATGTTCCACGTCTGGTGAACAGTGACTCTCCATGATCACTGTGTCGGTACACCAGCTGTTGTTCACGTACACACAGAGCCCCGCTCCTCTGGTCTTACCGGAGTTCACGTCGCTGTGTAGTGTAGCCTGCTAGCTCAATAGCAGAGTCCGGGATGGTATGTTGGAGCCAGGTCTCAGTGATGACCAGAATGCATGCATCCTTGAGGTAGTTGTTCACCACAGTCTGTAGCCTCAGCTCATCCATCTTGTTCGCTAGAGATCTGGTGTTCGAGAGGTATATGCTGGGGAGCGGTGGTCTCAGTGGCCGCCTCCGTAGCCTAGTTAGCGGGCCGGCCCTTCAGCCTAGCTTTTGCTTCCTCTCTCTACGCCGCCTCCGCCTCCTCCCCCGTGGGATGGTGATCCCCCCCTGGCCGATTCCGATATGCAGTAGTTTGTGTCGGCTGTAGATGTTATCCGCCCGACACAATGAGAACAAAACAAGACATAACAAGTACAAAAACAACATAACGCGCCACTGACTAGTAAGACACTGAGCCGCTGCAACTGCGTGCGCCGCCAGTGTCCCCCAGCGGGTTCGGGGGCTGCCGCTGCGACAGGCACCGACCACAGCTCCAGTCAGCCGCCTCAACAATGGACGAACGGAAATGAAGGAACAAGGTCCACTCGGACTCAATGTCCCCTGCCTCCCCTGGGACGTGAGTGAAGCTCTCCCAGAGGTGGGAGTTGAAGCTCTTTCTGACAGGAGATTCAGCCAGACGTTCCCAGCAAACCCGCACAGAATGTTTGGGCCTGCCAGGTCTGACCGTCATCCTCCCCCACCATTGGAGCCAACTCACCACCAGGTGGTGATCAGTTGACAGCTCCTCCCCTCTCTTCACCCGAGTGTCCAAAACAAGCCGCAAGTCCCACGACACGACCACAAAGTCGATCATTAAACTGCGGCCGAGGATGTCCTGGAGCCAAACATGGTATTCGTTATAGACAATCCATGACGAATACAGAAGTCCAATAACATAACACTGCTCGGGTTCAAATCAGGGGGGCCGTTCCTCCCCCTCCAGGTCTCACTGTCGCTGCCCACGTGAGCATTGAAGTCCCCCAGGAGGACAAGGGAGTCCCCAAAGGGAGCGCTCCCCAGCACCCCCTCCAAAGACTTCAAAAAGGGTGGGTACTCTGAACTGCCATTCGGTGCATAGGCACAGACAACAGTCAGGACTCATCCCCCCACCCGAAGGCGTAGGGAGGCTTCCCTCTTGTCTACCGAGCTGAACCCCAACGTACAGGTGCCGAGCCGGGGGGAAACAAGTATTCCCACCCTCGCTCTGCGCCTCTTGCCGGGGGCAACTCCAGAGTGGTAGAACATCCAACCCCTCTCAAGGAAACTGGTTCCAGTGCCCACGCTGTGCGTCAAGGTGAGCGCGACTATATCTAGCCGGTACCTCTCAACCTCGCGCACCAGCTCAGGTTCCTTCCCCGCCAGAGAGGTGACGTTCCACATCCCCAGAGCCAGCTTCTGCAACCACCAGGGTCCCCGCCTCCGACTGCCGCCCTACTCTCCCAGCACCTGCCCATGTCACCCTTTCAGGCTGTGCCCGGCCGGGCCCCATGGGTGAAGACTCGACCACCAGGCGCTCGCCAACAAGCCCCACCCTCAGGCCTGGCTTCAGGGGGGGGCCCGGTGACCCACGTCTGGGCAAGGGAGACCCGGCTCCATAGATATCCATATTAATCAGGGGAATTGAGCTGCGCTTTGTCTAGTCCCTCACCTAGGACCTGATTGCCTTGGGTGACCCTACCAGGGGCATGAAGCCCCAGACAACATAGCTCCTGGGATCATTGGAACACGCAAGCCCCTCCACCACGGTAAGGTGGCAGCTCCAAGGGGAGGATAGAAGCAACCTGACATATTAATAATAAACAACAGAGTGAAAGCTTTTTTCTAACACACATACTAGTGCATTACACATATTACTACTATACTACAACACAGACAGGATGTCATGTCAGGGTCGGCCTCTGGCATAAACACTCTATGCGATTGTTTAGGGCCACAACCACTAGAGGGGGCCACATGATCAGTGTTATTGGAGTTTTTGACCCTCTCTTTATTTCAACATATACTACAATGACGGTAACGTATCAATTTAAACAAACATATTAGTACAGGGTTGAAAAATAAACCAGTAAAGTTAGTTTGTGACCGCTCCCTCCTCCATGCGTAACCATGGTGACAACGCAGCTGCAGCGGTCGGCAACTGCGGCATTGTGGGTATCGTTATTTCATTGGTGTGGGAAATTAATTGCAATGGCTCCTAAAAGACCTATAAGAAGTTGTGTGGAAGGACGGAAAAAAAAGAAAAATCGCGACGGAAAGACGATCACAAGATAAAGGTATGTTATAATGTGACTGTTTGATTCATTTAATTTCAGTCAGATTAAATAATCCAAGCAATAACTTAAATATGAGTCTAGTTTCACTTGTTAACTAGCTACTAATGTTTTATTGCAACATTAAATCTGTGTTTTGATATACTATTTTAATACAGAACATATTAAATGTTGAAATTGGCCCAAATAGTTTCAGGCTATTAAACCATTTAGTAAGGGCAACATATGAAAATCTGGGAACTAAATCCTTACCAAGAAATTTCTTCACAATTGTGTTTAGGAAGGTGTGTAATATCATGTCTTAAAATGTTGAAATTCAACTCCCGTGGGAAACCTCCTATTTTTTAGGAGGTTTCCCACTGGAGTTGAATTTCATTAGTTTTTCACCAAAACCATTCCCTAGTGCAAAAACAGCCACCCTTACTTTTTCCACTTACTACATTTTCAGTCATTATTCATGAATTAATGGTTCCAAACCCCCCATCATTCCACAGTTGAGTGGATTTCACCTGCTAAAGTCCTACCTTGGATCCTTGGGTAATATCATAGAGGATTCTAGACTACTAGAGCTGATCCAGCTGATCTATCCAGGGAGTACGACAGCCAACTACATCTTGGATGGAGGATGTTTTGATAAGGCAATCTGTGCTCACCATGTCTCTCTCACAATCGAAGTGTCAGCATCATTGTCACACTGCTCGACAGTGATGTGAAGTTTTCGAAATGTTGGAGAGGAGGTGGATGAGCTCACTCTTGTTATTAGTGTTGTCCAAGAACTTTGCTCTTGGTGTCCAGTGTATCAGGTCTGGTCGAATCTGGAGATCACAGCATGACTTCTTGGTATGTCTGATGTGGTCATGATCTTTTGGCAATCTTCTATAGCCATCAAAGACCACAATGATCTTCTGAGAGCGACAACCAAGACCCTGCAAGTATCTCAGGTAACTGTTGGCAACCTCCTGCCAACTCTAAACTTGTTCCCACTTCACCATGTAGAGAAGCCATCCACCATCAACCAGAAGAGTGAAGGAGGATTGGTTAGTGAGGTCAAGCGGATCAGTTAAATCCTTCAGGCTTCTCTTGGAAAAGCCTGCCTTGTCTGCCTTGTTCATTTTCTGATTTTTGTTGCTGAACATGGACAAGGGGAAGGAAGTCAGCTCATACTGTAAGCTCTTCTCAACTGTAATAGCCTGTCGGTTAAACAACTTGAGTGAGTCAATGTGAATCTTCTTTTCATTGACCTTGGAAATCTTTCTGAGCGATGACAAGGCTTGTACCTTCAGCCTAACCTCCATGGTCGATGTGGCTGACCGTCCATCCAGCTTTATCTGTATCTCCCTCCCTACTTCAGCTGTTTTCTCTGCATTAACTGGGTCATCTCTCGTGCTTGTGAATCCTGTTGAGAAAGACACAAGCAACTCCTTATCTCGATCTTGGTCAAATGGGTTGATCTCCTCAAACCATTTGAGGACAAGTTCAATCGCTTCAGCATCTCGCTTCATTTGTGTTTTGGCAAGGTCTGTGTGGAGTGGACCATGTTTCTTGACACCTTCCTCTATGTGCTGGTTGACATTGGAGAAGTGGTTGAGGGTAAGCACCCAGTACCTGTAACAAGAATCACTATTTCTCATCCTCCCTCTGCTCAGTCCACCTTCTGACTTGGCTGCCTTCATTCATATCTGCTCAATACAGATGTCACACCAGGTGCCAGACCAATCATGGCTAGAGTAACGGACAACATGGTTCCCATGGGCAGTAAAGCTTTTAAAGGTTTCCTTGGAAGCAGGCAAAGTTTCGAATTGCTTCATGAGTTGACAGTACAGCCGTGCCCCCTTGGCGTATTGATGATGCCCCGCAGCTGCAAAGATGTCTAGCATCCCAGTGACAATGCAGGACAGGTGCCCATTGTGGTCTGCAAGCCGTTGAGTTCTGATGAAGATCTTAATGACATCTACAATGTAGTAGTACTGCACCTAGAGTGCAGGCGTTCTTCTGCCTTTTAAACCTCTGTTCAAACACTACAACAACTGGATCTGTGTGTCTGACTCCCATTTTCCCATCAGCTACCTTCTCCATCAAGGTCCTCATTTTACCAAGCCCCTCCTGAGTGAAGGCATGTTTCATGATGTGCTGGTATATGGCTGCATCAATCAGGAGGTGAGCACAGATTGCCTTATCAAAACATCCTCCATCCAGGATGTGGTTGGCTGTCGTACTCCCTGGATAGATCAGCTGGATCAGCTCTAGTAGTCTAGAATCCTCTATGATATTACCCAAGGATCCAAAGTAGGACTTTAGCAGGTGAAATCCACTCAACTGTGGAATGATGGGGGGTTTGGAACCATTTATTTATGAATAATGACTGAAACCACAGTAAGTGAAAAAAGTAGGGGTGCTGTTTTTGCACTGAGGAGTGGTTTTGGTGAAAAACTAATGCTTGCAATCAACTCAGAATCACGAAAAACCCCTAGTTTGACCCCTCACAAGTTACTTAAAGGCAAATTTAACATTGTTGATTTTTCAAAAATCAGGTTACAGGTATCCCAACTTTGAGAAATGTTTTAGGTTTCCCACAGGAGTTCAATTTCAACATTTTAAGACATGATATTACACACCTTCCTAAACACAATTGTGAAGAAATTTCTTGGTAAGGATTTAGTTCTAAGATTTGTCAAATATCTACTAAAATGCCCTAAAGCTCTGGGAGCTCTGGGAGTAGTTGCCGTAGGCACTCATCAACTATTGTTCTTCTGCGTGTTTCATGGCATTATTATTCATTTTCCGCCCTTTTTCGAACATTAATGCGGCCCGCAGCGGTGCGAGGACCCCAACAAATTATATATCAAAACGTGCGTCTTGATCCCGAATCGAGTGCTATTACTTTTCTAAGAGATTCACGTGTTTTTCACGAATTTATTCGCGAAAAACTGAGAAGAATTTCCCATAGGGAATGAATGGGGAGAAATACATTTCAACAGACATTTTCAACAATTAACTGCTCTGGCATACTTTCACCGAGAGACTTCATTTGAACTTTAAAACGTAGGTATACTTGTATGGGGTGCCGTTTGTAAAGCGCCTTGCTCTGAAAATAACAGACTACATTTAAATCTAAATGTTAAATATAAACCTAAATATAAATGTTAAATATAAATGTTAAATATAAATTTAAATATAAATGTTGAAGCTAAATGTTAAATATATATCTAAATGTTAAATATAAATCTAAATCTAAATGTTGAAGCTAAATGTTTCGGGTGAAACTACATATTTAGCTAAAATGCAAATTCAAATGACGGTAACCGGAAGTGCCAAAATAAAAGCTCGGGAAGGTCAGAGCGTCTTTATAGTGGCAAATAACGAATAAAACCCATCTTATCCGGGGAAATGGACTCTTGGACATGGATTATCGTGATAATAATTAACTAACACTTTGACTGATCTGTCATTTTCGCGGTGTAGGATCGTCTACACCCGCCCGCGTTCACCCCTGTTACGTCCCCACTTGGGCCAGGGGATGAGGGAGTAACATAAAATTAAATAACCGGGAGTCCTGACAGAAAACGATAAACAAGGTAACCAGCAAAATAGGTTTATTTGTAAAATAAAGAAGAGAACGAGATAACTCAGGACGGACTCCTCCAAAACACGGGGAGCCGAATCGCCAGCTTTTTCCGTGGCTCACTCCAAAACCAAGACGCACACACGGCTACGCGGCTCCTGGATCAGATCGCTCGCACACACAGTTACCACCTGGTCTCCGCCACACAGACCGACCGCAGGATGAGAGAGAGAGGGGGCTCCACCTCCTGCCTATATATGCCCCACCCGCTTAAGTGGCCACAGGTAACCCAGATCAGTCATCAGTGCGCAAAGGAAAAGGGGCAGAACCTAGAGGGGAGGAGGAGAGGAGAAAAAGAAGGCGAACACAAACAATAACACAGGCCAGCGGTCGTAACAACCCCGGTAAACTGTACTGTCGGACATACCTCTGCAGACATGTAAATAAATGAGTCAAGTCAAAGTGATCCCCCTTGTGGCTGGCCATAGTGGCTACAGGTTATAAGTCCCGCACCCTTCATAATAGTGACACTAAAAACTCAAAGTACTCTTCAAATAAAGTTTCTCCAAACGTGTTTGTTCATCTAGGTAGTTATTATCACGATAATCCATGTCCAAGAGTCCATTTCCCGGGATAAGATGGGTTTTATTCGTTATTTGCCACTATAAAGACGCTCTGACCTTCTCAAGCTTTTATTTTGGCACTTCCGGTTACCGTCATTTGAATTTGCATTTTAGCTAAATATTTAGTTTCACCCGAAACATTTAGCTTCAACATTTAGATTTAGATTTATATTTAACATTTAGATATATATTTAACATTTAGCTTCAACATTTATATTTAAATTTATATTTAACATTTATATTTAACATTTATATTTAACATTTATATTTAGGTTTATATTTAACATTTAGATTTATATTTAACATTTATATTTATATTTAGCATTTAGATCTTACATTTAACATTTGGATTTAAATATTTAAAAGATCTCTAAGTTCACAAATATTGTTCTAAATGTGCAAAAAAGTGACTCTCAAAAATTCAAACCAGTTTTTTAAACATCATGTTTAGCTAAATGTGACAAAATGTTGCTGTTATTTTCAGAGCGAGACGCTTTACAAACGGCACCCCATATACTTGCCTTCTCTTCAGGGATTCACTACACTCATCGACAGCTTTTACCGTTTTTAAACTATCAAGACTCAAAGTTGAGCAGGTTTTTAGTCAAATTTCTGGGTTTATAATGGGTGTGTATGTGACGGAATGTTTCTGCTAGAGTGGATGACATCATCAGCTAGAGCAGACATGGGCAAACTACGGCCCGCGGGCCGTATACGGCCCGTTAGGCTATGCAATACGGCCCGTTAGGCTATGAAATACGGCCCGCTGAACTTATCTACTTCCAAAAATAAAAAAATATCTTAGATAAGATATGTGTCCCATCACTGTACGATGAAAACTCGGCGAGCGCACGCTGCTAATGTCTCCTGCTCTGTCTCTGCTTTAGTTTGAATCAGTTACGAAGTGCCTGGTTGTTATAAAGACAAAGAGGCTTTGACAGTGAAGTGAGACCTCTTGGTGCGATATACCACCTTTGGGTTTACTTCATTCTGGATCGTCATTGGTTGGTCAAAGGTGAATGTGGGCGGTACTAATTGATTCTCCTGACTCTGATTGGTCGACAGGTGACAGGTGTCAATCATCCACACTCTGCGTTGTTTTAGCTTTAGTAGCACCGCAGCTGCTTCATATTCTTTTAATACCGCTTGTTTCAAACATCAAGTTGCATTACAACTCGAAGTCTTCTTTCCTCTTCTCAGAATCATCGCTGAACAACTTTTGCAAACTGCAATGCTGTTGTTTTCTTCTGCCACTATGAAAAATGACCACACTGGTGAAGGCATGTTCATTATTAGTATGGCAGAGACGGGGCCAGGCTTGGGTCCTGCCAATAAGGTGCGTCTGATGATAAACATGTTTAAAAAATCAGCTGAAAAGTTAAATTATGTGAAGTTGAAAAGTGAAGATTTTTTAACAAAAATGTATTTAAATATATTTAAATATGTTTAAAAACACACAAATTTGTTAAAATGTGTTTTAAAAAGATATTAACATACACAAAGATTGTGTTTACAGAATGACACACGTATTTTTCAAGCCTTTGTGGGGGGGGGTCCTGGTCAAATTTTAGAACCCAATGTGGCCCACAAGTCAAAAAGTTTGCCCACCCCTGAGCTAGAGTGAGGAGCAGGGAGAAAAATCTGTGAAAAAATAAAACGTATTTGACTGCCGTGGCCTCAAATGTACCACTACAGACACGATTTATACATAGAAACGTAGGAAAAATTTGTCATCTCACTCACATTCACCTGCTAAAACTGTCAGATATATCGTTTTTGTGGGAAACGCAAGGATGCGGCAGCAATTCCCCATCCACAGCCCATAGACTGCCATGTTAAAAAGGCTGGACATTTTCTGGAGGAAAGCAGAAGTAACCTTTCTCTCTCTTGCTCTTAAGGACACATTTCTTTATTTATCGACACCAAACAAATGTAAAACGATCAGGAAGTTCTTATGTTGCTTGTGGTTAAGACGGTTCAATGATTGGAGATAAGGTTCTGGTCAGAAATCCTTCCTGTTCGAGAGGAGGTCTCATTTTCTCTGAATTTCTAAGTGACATAACTGCAGTAACTGCTCGTCTGATTACAGTTGGTCCTGGTTGCTCGGCAACCTCAGCCTGCTTGAAGAGGAGAGAGGGGAGGGGCCAGCAGACAGAAGCCGAGCGCAGCCATTTTTGTAGTTCTTGGCACTTAATTTTAACTCGTCTGTGTAAAATGGCAGACAGAGAGCGTTAGCGCCCGCACACGCACACGAACACACACACACACACACACACACACACACAGTTTGTAGTGACCGTCAATCTGCGTTGTTTGTGTTTAAATCTGCTGTTGCTATGCCTATGATGCGACATATATGAGTCATCTGATTTGACAGTGAATCCAGCAGGACTGTGATTGGCTGGTCGCATTTTTCGCACACGCTCACCATATAAAAGCCCCTGTGCGGCTCTGCTCTTCCCCTTTGATTGCATCAGAGGTAAGTACATATGCTACGGTTTTTCTACTGGGCTCGCTTAATAACACTAGCCTAAATTATTAATTTAAAAAAAGTTATATAATTGTAGCTCGACATCATGTTTACGGGTATGAAGTAGGAATGTGTGATATGTCATCGATATATTTCCGTGTTGGCACCGTAACGGCAGCGTAGCGAGCCGGCCGTATTAACGTATTTATGACGTAACGTTGATGTGAAGTTGTGATAAGCGACATGAACATGTGTTTTATATTTTTTAATTGGTGGGTGGTCTCTTTTTGAACTTTTTTTTTTTTTTTTTGAACATTTATTAAAACATATTCCTTGACAAGACATCCACACAGTACTCAAGTATCAGATATAGACAGTTGACACGTAGACCAAGAAATAAAATAAAATAGGCATCACTGCAGTAATATACACAGGAAGGGGTAACAAGGTATCATCCAGGTGTTCGTTCTCTTACGTTCAATCTGATCTGCCCAGTTGAGTTGAACTTCTTACATTTAGTCACTCAAATAGTTTATGACAGGTGCCCACTTTTCCAAATACAGGTCCATCCGGAGTCGTAACCGCGCAGTTAAGCTTTCCATACAGTTCACAGATTTCAGCCTTTGAGTCCATTGTAGTAAGGTCGGTGGTTGAGGTTTAAGCCAGTTCACAGTAATCATTTTGTGGGCAATTATCACAAGAGCTCTAAGCAGGTACAGATGATTATTTCGCAGATCTGTGTGAAGTGTCCCGAGAATCAACTGCTGAGGATCAATCAGTCTGTCCAACTTTAAGATCCCACGTATTTCCTCCATCACCTCTTTCCAAAATTTCAGTAGTTTGGGGCAATCCCAGAAAATATGTGAGAAATCTCCCACTAGACCACAGCCTCTCCAGCAGAGAGAGGAACTTTTTTTGTCGTATTTAGCTATCACTATAGGAGTTTTAAAATATCTCATCCTCACCTTCCAACTGAATTCTCTCCAAGTTGGGCTGCTTAAACATCTGCGCCAGGACACCCAGGACCCCTCCCACTCATCATCCCCAATTATAGCATTAGCCTCCAACTCCCATTTGCCCTTTACATCCAGTGTGTCTGCAGATCTATCATTATGAATTTTGCTGTATAAACAGGATACTATTTTTTTTGACACATTTCGATTTTCTGCTACCTCAATCCAATAACGTTCAAAATTTGAAGGTTCCTTTCTAATTTTGTCCCAATCCTTGTGTGTAGTCAAATAATGCCGAATTTGAAAATATCTAAATAAATCCTTTGATTCAATACCATATTGTGTCTGAAGTTGCGAGAAGGCCCTGAGCGTCCCGCCCTCCAATAACTGATTTATAGTAATTAGACCTTTTTCAGCCCACTTATCAAAACCTCTGTCTAATTTGGCTGGTAGAAATCCACAAGCCTCCACCACCCTTGTTGCCCTGGATACAGACGATGACAGATTTAACCACAGTCTTATCTTCCTCCACACCCCTAATGTATAATTAACCCACTCATTACGTATCTTAAGGACACGGCATGCACCTGTACTTAAAAAGGGGAGGGCTGTGAGAGATACATTCCTTACAGAACTTTGCTCAATGTGTACCCATTTTGTATCCATATCCAATTTCATCCACGAGACCAATACTCTTAGCTGTGCTGCCCAATAATAACTCCTGAAGTGAGGCAGGGACAAGCCACCCCTCTCCCCACTTGCACAGAGAACTTTGAGTCTCACTCTGGGCCTTTTGTTCTGCCATATAAATTTGGAAACCAATTGATCTAAGAATTTAAAAGTGGATAGAGGGACCACAATAGGAAGAGACACAAAAAGAAATAACAACCTTGGCAGCACATTCATCCTTATAACTTCAACTCTGCCTACCAATGATAGAGGAAGCATCCCCCATCTCTCAAAATCTTTTTTGATTTGAGAAATAAGTTTATCATAATTAGCTTTATATAATTGAGAAGAGGTGTGTGTCAAATTCACCCCAAGGTACCTAAAGCCCTCTTTCGACCATCTAAATTTCACTTGATTATCTAATTGTTTAGGCCAGCTCCCTGTGATCATCATTGCTTCAGATTTCCCCTCATTAACCTTGTACCCTGATACTTCCCCATATTTCCCCAAGCACTGCATTAGAACCGGTATAGACGACAAGGGGTTTTTTTACAAACAAAAGAACGTCATCTGCGAATAGGGCTATTTTATGTATCATGCCTCCCCCATCAACTATCCCCTCAATCCGATCATTCCCCCTAACTAACTCTGCGAGCGGTTCGATACACAGTGCAAACAAAACAGGTGAGACCGGGTTTCCCTGACGAACTCCTTTCTTCAGGTTAAAAAATTTAGAGCAACAACCATTGACTCTAACTCTAGATATCGGGTCCTTATTTATAGTAATAATCCAATTGATAAATGTCAAATTAAACCCCATTTTTTCCATGGTATAATTTAAAAACGACCAGTCCACCCTGTCAAACGCCTTCTCGGCATCGAGGCCGAGAAGCATCGAGGGCTGGCCCGAGTCTCTCGCTATTGATTGTATGTTTAGGGCCGTTCTAATGTTATTTGCCCCCTGACGCCCTGGTATAAACCCGGTCTGGTCGGGGTTAATCAATTTTCCCAGGTGTTTCTGCATCCTCTTCGTCAGTATGGAGCTAAGAATTTTTACATCAGTCCCAAGCAAGCTGATGGGTCTGTAGGCACCACACTCAATTGGGTCTTTCCCCTCTTTGTGTATTACTGTTATTATAGCCTCTGACCAGCTCTTAGGGGGGTCATTTTCGCTTAATGCATAGTTAAATATTTCACAAAGTTTAGGCACCAACTCTGTCTTTAAGGTTCTGTAAAATTCCCCAGGAAAACCGTCTGTGCCTGGAGATTTGTTATTTTTCAAGGACATGATAGTTTCCTCTATTTCACTTTCCAAAATTGGGGTTGATAAGTTCTCCGCCTCTGCCTCTGATAGTTTTACTAAGTTAAGATCCCTAAAGAAAGCCTCTAAATTGGCTGTCGTTGGCACATTCTCTGGAGCATCATACAGGTTCCTATAGAAGCTTTGAAATGCTTCAGCCACTTCTGCCGGGTGTGTAACTTCTGTCCGGGATATTGGGTGTCTTATTTTAGGAACAATACGACTTGCCTGTTCTTTCCTCAGCTGAAATGCAAGTAGTCGACTCGCCCGATTTCCCATCTCATAATACCTTTGGTCTGTGTATCGAAGTGCTCCCTCTACCTTAAGTGTAAGCAAGTCATCCAAAGCAGTTCTACAATGCTGCAGTTGTTTCAATATGTCCTCATCCCCAGTTATTTTATGTTCATGTCCCAGTCGTTTTATATCATATTCCAATTGTTTCTCCTTCTCCAATCTTTGTTTTTTTAATTTAACAGCAATCTCAATGCATTTCCCTCTTAAAACAGCCTTAGCACCATCCCAAAGAGTGGAGGGGGAGACTGCTCCCTTTTCGTTTATTGCAAAATATTCTTGTAAAGTTTGTTTTAATTGTTGTTGGATTATTGTGTCTGTTAACAATGAAACGTTCAATCTCCAGTATTTAAAATGTCTTTCGAACCCCAATTTCAATTTAAGCCTAACTGGACCATGATCGGATAAGGTAATAGGTTCTATAACGCAATCATCAATCTTGTGAAGGCTCTGCTTTGAAATGCAAATCAGATCAATTCTAGAATATGATCCATGCACGTTGGAAAAGAAAGTAAAGTCCTTAGTCGTTGGATGCTTGGCTCTCCAGCTGTCAACAAGCCCTAGCTCCTCCAACATGTGTTTTACCGCCCTAGATTTCCTACTCGGGGGCCCTTGATCTGCAGGCAATTTGTCAAGTTTTAAGTTCAAGACACAATTAAAGTCCCCTGCTAGAATTACAGTTCCTCTAGCTTGCCTTGCCAGTATGGATGCGATATCCATGAAAAAAACAGGGTCATCATTATTCGGAGCATAAATATTCATGATGGTTAACTCTACCCCACCTACGGTTCCTATAACCACTACGTACCTGCCCTCCTTATCCTTTACTTCTCTTTGTATTGCAAAGTTAGCAGATCGACCGATCAGAATTGCTACTCCTCTCTTTTTACCGTTTGGACAGGAAGCATAGAACACCTGCTCAACCCACTCTCTCCTTAGTTTTTTGTGTTCAGCATCATTTAAGTGAGTTTCTTGTAATAGTCCTATAGAGCAACTATATTTTCTTAACTGGGCTAGGATCTTCTTTCTTTTTATAGGATGATTGATACCTTTAACATTATAACTAACAACCCCTAAGTCAGACATAAAATAATGGATGCTTCTGCATTTTTTCTTCTCCAAAATTCACCTTTGCTTACAATAAATGGCCTTACTTTAACATTTACATCATGTACCTGTGTGGGCGTAACGACATGTCAAAGATATAAGAACTCTTAAGAAATAAATGTAAATGAACAGAACTATCATAGTTGACTTCCAACATCCCAGCTGGATGCAGAATTGTGTCCAGCCCCTGTTGTCTTATAGGCAGAGAGTTGTGGCCTTTAACACTCTCTGGGGGCTACACACTTGGTGCTAACCAAACCACTAAACAGAGAAAAAAAACGATTCCTCTGCAAGGCTGTAGTCCCATCTCGGGTACCATCAATAATATCAAAATAAAGGCAAAAACGAGTGTTTCACTCCTCTTTTACACTAACCTTTACATGTGATTATCACTTATATTCAGCGTGTTCAGCCGTTCACGTTTCATTTAAAGGAAAAAATATAACTTCTTATCATTATCATAAGTTAGACGTAACCTCCAAAACTTTATCCGTGCATCTCCATCACTCCCGCAGGAAGAGCAGTAGATCAGCGTCTGATAGCGATGCTTCTCTTTTTCCTCTCCTCCCGCTCTCCTGCGTCCTCCATGTCTCCCTCGCGAGCTCCCGCTCCATCTTCTCTCTATCGCTCACCTGCACAGCTATGCCCAGCTCCCCCAGGGTCGGTACAGCTTCGATCAGCGTTGGGAAAGTTTTCTCTCCGGTGTTCAGGGAGATTTTCAACTGCGCCGGGAAGCGACATCTGGCCTGGATACCTTTGTCCTTCAGCTGCTTTATCACTCCTCGGACCCGCGCTCTCTTTCTTTGCACCTCCGGAGAGTAGTCCTGGTCAAAATATATCACTTTTCCTTGAAACGTGACTCGTTTCTGCGCCCAAGCCTGGCGCAGGACCGCTTCTTTCACCGCGTAGTCTAAAAATCTTACGATGATGGAGCGCGGGGGAGCGGAGGCAGCCGGCTTCAGTCCCAAAGCTCTGTGCGCTCGCTCTATTTGTATGTTTATCTCCGGTGGAAGCTGCAGCGTCGTATTAATTAGTTGTTTCACGAACTCCACCATGCCATTTTCCTCACTTCCCTCGGCTACCTGATAGATTCGCAAATTATTGCGGCGCATTCGGTTTTGTAAGTCTTCGCAGATGTTAGCCAGTGCCGCCTCGCGTCTTACTAGATGTCGGAGCACCCGCTCATGTCGCTGGCCTGCATCTTCCACCGCTCCAACCCTTGTCTCCGCGTCCTCGGTCCTCCGCTCTAGCTTCTCCATCCTCCGTTTCAGGTCCGACACCGACGTTTCCAATCTGGATAAGGAGGCTTTGGTGTCTGTAAACGCCTCTTGGTTTTCTTTCCTCAGTTCCCTTAACTCCTGGAGGATCTCCGCCATGCTTATTGCGCCTTCGTCTGCACTTGCTTCGTCTGAACAAGATGGCGGTCCCTTTTTTCCTTTGGCGTCTTCTCCGAGAGTTTTAAAAAGTTTCGCTGTGTTTCTCTTATCCCTGTTCGCGGCCATGATCTATTTTGGATTTCTGGTTATTCCTTTTACATCTAAGTTAGTTTACGAACTTACAAACAGCCAGACCTCGCCGATTTGCATCGGAGCTAACACTCGCTGCGTGCGTCTCAGAACATGGCGCCACCGGAAGTCGTGGGTGGTCTCTTTGATTAGACTGGCAGCGATGACCGCGGCGCTCACGTCCCCGATGCGAGTGGACCTTGAGTCTGACTCGTAATTTAAATATAGTGACGCGATGACGTTTAATTTGATTTGTGTCCGATGATTAGAGAGAGAGAGAGAGAGAGAGAGAGAGAGAGAGAGAGAGAGAGAGAGAGAGAGAGAGAGAGAGACCAGTTTTGATAATGAGTAGGATCGTTTCCTCCACAAATAATTATGCAGATAGCCATATTTGATAATGCTATCCACAATTCTGATTAAATGTAATCTGTTTAACAGCTGGTTAAACAGGTTAACTATAAAAGTGTGTACATTCATACATGTCTAATTTAAGTTTTGGTAATTTATGTACAGTTTTCTGTTGATAAAATCCCATGCGATTTATTTTAATCTGCTCTCTTTTACCTAGAGATTTTGCTGTTTAAGATGTGTCTGTAATGCTGCTAGCCTGTTGCCAACACAGACTCTCAGACACTGAAATTCAATTTTATTGCAGGTTTTCTTTGGTCCCGGTCAAAGGTTTCAAAGCGCTCATTGACAGCACTCATCAACGGCACTCTCATCGACGGAACGCAACGGCATCTGCACACATCACTCTTATTCTACACTCTTAATCTTATTCATTCATAAGACTAGATTATTTAAGGTTTATTATAGTTCAATTTAGATTAGAGTACATTCACTAGATTAATTTAGGTAGATTAAGTATTTTAGGTTAGGTTAGGTTGTTGTTTTGGATTTGCCTTTTTTTGTGTGATCTCTCCAGCAGGATGCCCAGGAAGGGAAGGCGGTCCGAGACAGCGAGGCTGAGATGGAGTAGGCTCAACCAGGAGGAGCCAAGGCCATCCAGTCCCCCTCCGCAGGTACTTACACAGAAGACGCCCTTCTGTGTTGCATTTAGTGTTTTACATTTCAACTATGGTCTTCATGATCTAACTGCTATGACTTTTTTTTTTTTTTTTTGGCCTACGGCACTCGTCAACTACTCCCAGCACTCATCGACAGCTTTTAGCGTTTTTAAACTATCAAGGCTCAAAGTTCAGCAGGTTTTTAGTCAAATTTCTGGGTTTATAATGGGTGTGTATGTGGCAGAATGTTTCTGCTAGAGTGGATGACATCATCAGCTAGAGTGAGGAGCAGGGAGAAAAATCAGTGAAAAAATAAAACGTATTTGACTGCTGTGGCCTCAAATGTCACGACACGATTTATACATAGAAACGTAGGAAAATTTGTCGTCTCACTCACATTTTCCTGCTAAAACTGTCAGATATATCGTTTTGGCGGGAAACGCAAGGATGCGGTAGCAAGGAATGACTGGGTGGGATGCGGACAGAGTAGACGCGTTTTTTCGAGCTCCTCGTGGCACACCTAATTTAACTAATTAAAAGCGCAATTTTGCATGGCAGACTTTGCATTTTCTTAAAGTATTTGCCTTGTGACCATTCTTGAGTCTATCGTAAATACTGACACGAATATGTCAACCAAAACCTCACGAGGCGGAAAGGGAGCTACTCGCTCGCCAGCAGAAGCTGCTGCTATCGGTAAGCAAGCTAGCACAAAACCGGCGAGCATGTCACCAGCCGAGGAGGAAGACGAGCTTCCACTAATGTGGCAGAAAATGTCAAACAAGTTGCTGCAGTCCTTTAACGAAAGGTTCGATAAGTTTGAGCTGAGTTTCCAGAATCTTTTGTCCGCCCAGAAAGCGCTCACGGAGAGGTTGGCCGTCAACGAAAACCAGACCGCGGACCACGAACAGCGCATTCATGCTGTGGAAATTTCAGTCGCGGAGCTGCAGCAGGAAAACAAAAAGCTCCGGGCCAAGCTTTCGGACCTGGAAGGGAGATCCAGGCGAAACAATATAAAGATTGTCGGCGTTCCCGAAGGTGAGGAGAAAGGAAGGCCGACAGAGTTTGTCGCTAACTTAATTCCCAAGCTGTTGGGGGATGACGTCTTTACCAAGCCGGTAATCATCGATCGGGCGCACCGCACACAGCAGCCCAAACCACCGGAAGGCTCCAGACCCCGTACAATAATTGCACGGGTACATCTCGCGCAGGATAAAGAAAAGATTCTGCGGCTCGGGAGACAGCGGTCACTGGATTACGGAGGTCAGCGTGTTTTGATTTTTCCCGACTATACCGCGGAGGTGATGGAACAACGGCGGGGATTTCGTGATGGGCTTCAGCTGCTGCGGGAAAAAGAGATCCGCCACTCGCTGCGCTTCCCGGCCAGGCTTCATGTTCATTACCAGGATCAAGTGAAGGTATTCAGCAACCCGGTAGAAGCTAAGAACTTTGTTGACCAAAAACTTTGAAAGGCTATATTCTGAATGCAGAGTCTAAACGTGCGCCGAGTAATCTTTTATTGTGGCGTTTCTTTTTTTTTTCATCTTATACTTAAACGGTTCTGCAAGGTGTGTGCCATAGAGGGGCTGTGATTTAGAGGGTTTTTTCCTTTTTTTCTTCGCCCGGTGGTCCCTAATGTGGATGAGGGTAACTTTGCTTCGTTTGGGGAAGCACTGGTTGGGGGGTTTGTTAATTTATCTGTTCACTTGACTTTTCTTTTTTGTTGTTTTTTGCTGGCTGCCAATGCTGATTCTATGTTTTATTACAATGCTGTTACCTTTTGTTGCTTATTGTTTAATCTTGTTGCTCCTTCAAGGTATTACAAATGAATAACATACTTGATTCCTTATCCCTGGTCTCTTGGAACGTCCGTGGCTTAGGTCACCCAGTTAAGCGGGGTAAAGTCTTTGCACACTTGAAGTCTCTAAAATCGGACATAATATTCTTGCAAGAAACACATGTTAAATCCACTCAGCATAGAACACTTAGAACTAATTGGATTTCGCAGGTCTACCAGTCACCTTTTACATCCAAAGCTAGAGGTGTGGCTATTCTTTTCCGCAAATCTGTACCCTTTCGTTTTCATTCATCTATAACTGATCCGAATGGCAGGTTCATAATTCTATCTGGCTATATCAATTCATTCCCCATTATACTCATAAATATTTACGGACCGAACACAGATGACCCAGCTTTTTTTCGCAAGGTGTTTGATCAGATCCCAGATGATGACTCAAGTTATATACTGATCGGGGGTGACTTCAATTGTTATCTAGATCCATATCTGGATAGGTTCTCATCCGCTTCTCCACCTAAAATCCTTGCTGTACAAACTCTTAACAATTTGATTATGTCGAAGAAGGTGGTGGATATATGGAGATTACAGCACCCTTCCGACCGCGATTATTCTTTCTACTCTCATGTACACAGATCTTACACACGAATTGATTACTTTTTAGTGGATTCGAGGTTGGTCTCTAATATTAACCACACCAAATACCACAGCATAATAATATCAGATCACTGTCCAATCACCCTTAAACTTAATTTGTCCCTTCCTAGGCAGGCCTACAGTTGGCGATTTAACCCTTTCTTGCTCACAGATCAGGTATTTAAGGAATACATCACATCACACATTTCGCAGTTTCTTGAGATAAATGACAATGGGGAGGTGAATGACTCAACTCTGTGGGAAACACTTAAAGTATACATTAGGGGCCAAATGATTTCCTACGAAGCAACATTGAAAAGGGCTAAACGGGGCAGGTTGGATACGATTGAGAAGGAATTGCTGGCTGCTGAACAGGTTTATAAAACCTCTTTGCTCCAAACGGACTACAACAACATTCTTAAGTTAAAATATGAATATAATTCCATTTTAGGGGAACAGATTGGCAAGACACTTCTAAAACTTAAACAGAGACACTTTGAGCTTGGTGACAAACCACAGAAGTTATTAGCTAGGCAGTTAAAGGGAGAGCAGGCAAAACGAGCCATCTATAAAATTAAATCTAAATCTGGCCTGATGCTAACAGACTTAAAAGATATCAACAAACGATTTAGCGAGTTCTATTCTGAAATTTACACTTCCAAATCAACAGCTACACAGGAAGACTTTGACCAGTTTTTTGATTCACTTCAGTTCCCACAGCTAGATTGCGCTTTCAAGGAGAATTTGGACTTGGATTTTACACTGGTTGAGTTACAGAAAGCCATCAAAGCATTTCCCACTGGAAAGGCAGCTGGACCAGATGGGTTTGGACCTGAGTTTTACAAAGCCTTTCAGCATCTCCTTGCTCCTATTTTGCTGCGAATGACTCAAGATACATTTATGAACAAGAGGCTCCCTTCCACTCTCAATGAAGCAAACATTTGTGTTTTATTAAAAAAAGATAAAGACGAAACGGACCCTGGCAGTTACAGGCCCATTGCTCTCCTAAATTACGATTTGAAAATAATCACAAAAGTATTGGCAGACCGCTTGGGCAAGCATATTGCTAGTATCATTCACCCAGACCAAACTGGTTTTATCGCAGGCAGGTACTCTTTCTGTAATGTCCGCAAAATTCTCAATATTTTATACACTACTTACAGCAAGCATGACAATGCTGCCATATTATCATTAGATGCTCATAAAGCCTTTGATATGATAGAGTGGCCCTATTTATTTGCAACACTAAGGAGGTTTGGATTTGGCAACAGATTCATAGAATGGGTTCAAATACTATACACTGATCCAAAATCCTCAATTCTAACTAATGGTGATAGGTCCAGTCCATTTTCCTTGCAGTGTGGCGTTCGCCAAGGAGACCCATTGTCTCCCTTGCTGTTTGATATTGCACTGGAGCCATTGGCACTTGGCATTAGGGGTCATCCAGACTTGAAAGGCATCAAGTTGGGCAATATTGAGACTCGAGTGACCCTTTACGCGGACGATCTCCTTGTTTGATTGGCCAACCCAGTAGTTTCTATCCCAATCCTACTGGACTACATAAATTCCTTTGGGAGGATTTCTGGTTATACCATAAATTGGCAGAAGAGCGAATTTATGCCCTTAGTGGATCATTTTACAGAGGACTTCCTGAGTAATTTGCCTTTCAGAGTGATGAAGGACTGTTTCACCTATTTGGGACTAAATTTGACGAAGAACCCAGAGCATCTTTTCAGATTGAATTTCACAGAAGCATTAGAAAAACTTAGCACAAACATTGAGTCCTGGAGGACACTGCCCCTATCCATGATTGGACGGGTTAATGCTATCAAAATGGTGAGCCTACCTAGGTTCCTTTATCTTTTTCAAAATCTGCCTGTGTATTTAAATGCATCTTTTTTTAGGAAGCTTGATTCTGTCATATTGCCCTTTGTGTGGGGCTACAAATCACACAGGATATCCAAAGCTCACCTACACAAACCTCTTGGGAAGGGTGGCCTTGGTCTGCCTGTTTTTAAACACTACTATTGGGCGGCTAACTCCAGGGCCCTTACTTATTGGAAAAGCGGGAGTGATTTGATTGATAGGAGTCCTTTGTGGTTACAACTGGAAGCCTCTGCGGCCAAAAACTCTTCACTTCCTGCCCTTCTGTTTTCAGCTTCAGGCCTGGTAGACAAGTCAATTAAACAAAACTTTACCCTAAAGCATTCTTTGCGAATATTGAATCAGATAAAGGTGGCCTGCCAGACTCCTAGTGTTTCCATTTATGCTCCAATATGTCAAAATCATTCATTCAGGCCTGGACTGCTGGATGGGGTGTTCAGGGTCTGGAGAGAGAGGGGTATCAAAACATTTCTAGATCTGTACATTGATGGCAGGTTTGCAACCTTTGCTCAGTTGAGGACTAAGTTTAATCTTCCTAATTCCCATTTCTTTCAATATCTTCAAGTCAGACATTATACTAAAGAAAATTGCCCACCCTTTGAAACCACCCCTACCAGTCATCCGTTCCTTGAAAATCTCTTACTCCCCCCAGATTCAAAACAGCTGGTATCAAAATTTGTGAACTGCTTTATCACTACTGTTTCTTCAGACCACATTAGGGAAGCCTGGGCCAGCGACCTTAATTCAGAGATATCAGCAGACTTTTGGGAGGTGGTAATGTCCCAAGTTCATTCTTGTTCTATCAACTCACGCTACAGGCTAATTCAATATAAGGTGATTCATAGACTACACTACTCAAAAACAAAATTAAATCGCATCTTTCCATCAGTGTCTCCTGTGTGCGACAGGTGTCGTTCAGCTGAGGGATCACTAGCGCATTTGTTCTGGTTCTGCCCAGCTCTGCACACCTTTTGGTCTTCAGTCTTTGAGTGGCTGTCACTAGCATATTCTACGGACATTCAGCCTAATCAGGACTTGGCCATTTTTGGTTGCTCTGCAAAGACTATTGAACTACCACGCAATGTGCAGATGGCTTGGCGGACTGGAATGGTGGTGGCTAAGAAACTTATTCTCCAGACGTGGAAGTCCACTACTCCACCTTGTTTTGCACACTGGCTGAAGGAAATGCTGTCCATTATACAGTTGGAAAAACTCTGTTTGTACAATCCCAATGCACAAAATAGATTCAAGAAAATATGGGGACCTTTCTTGGCACACTGTCACATCACCTGATAACCACAGGGACTCTGACTTATTTGGCCACATAACTATGTAACACAGTGTTGGATTGGAATAACTCATTTAGGTAATTTCACCTTGCTCTAGAGATATTGTTTTTGTGACAACTTTGTTTGAACAAAATAGCTACTTGGTGACCGGCTTGGCAGCCCTTTGCGTTTTTGTTTTGTTGTTTGTATGTTGCTGTTGATTGTTCTTATGTATGTTCTGGTACTGTCTTTAAAAACTTGTAAACTATAAATAAAGTAATAAAAAAGGATGCGGTAGCAATCCCCCATCCACAGCCCATAGACTGCCATGTTAAAAAGGCTGGACATTTTCTGGAGGAAAGCAGAAGTAACCTTTCTCTCTCTTGCTCTTAAGGACACTTTTCTTTATTTATCGACACCAAACAAATATGTAAAACGATCAGGAAGTTCTCATCTTGCTTGTGGTTAAGTCGGTTCAATGATTGGAAATACGGTTTTGGTCAGAAATCCTTCCTGTTCGAGAGGAGGTCTCAGCATTTTCTCTCAATTTCTAAGTGACATAACTTCAGTAACTGCTCTGCTGATTACAGTTGGTTCTGGTTGCTTGGCAACCTCAGCCTGCTTGAAGAGGAGAGAGGGGAGAAGCCAGCAGACACAGACACACACAATAGCTGCTAGCATCAACTATTGTTCTTCTGCGTGTTTCATGGCATTATTATTATTATACACACACACACACTCTCTCTCTTTGTCAGGATTTCCAACTGGCGTTCCAACTGACAACAGGTGCAGAAGCCCAGTGGTGGCCATTTTAGCAGTTATAGGCTTAATTTGAACTTGTCAGTCTAAAATGGCAGACAGAGATAGCGTTAGCACACACAGACACACACACACACACACACACACACACACACAGTAACACAGACACACACACATACACAGTAACACAGACACACCACACACAGACACAAAATAGCTGCTCGCAAGCAACTATTGTTCTTCTGCGTGTTTCATGGCTTTATTATTATTATACACACGCACACACACACAGACACACACACACACACACACAGTAACACAGACACACACACACACAGTAACACAGACACACACACAGACACACACACACACGCAGTAACACAGACACACACACACACAGCAACACAGACACACACAGACACAGACACACACACACACTGATAACACTGTTGAAGATGTCTCTGTTATAAATGTGTCTAAAAATACATGTTAAAAATGACTATTTGAGGTGTGCTTTTTAAATACAGAACCCCGGCAACAGCCCACTCGCCACTTCCAAAATTTCTGCGGGAATTTTCTAGTTGATTTTAAACTCCTCTTACTGGTCTCTATTTATTGGACATGCTTGAAAATTATGAACCAGTACAGCCCTTCATGCCCTCTGGCATCTCTTGAATGAGGCTAATCTGAGAGCAGCTGAAAGTGCTGATATCTTTACATGAGAGACTGACAGTAGGCAATGGAGCGTGTAATCCAGTGTTACCGTTTGTAATTTGATCTCACCCGTAGCAGCATCACTGTTAACAGTTCACTCAAATCCTAAATCCTATTTAGCAAGATTAGTGTTACTGAAATCACAATGAACTTCCCCACTTTACCCTAAAGCATTCTTTGCGAATATTGAATCAGATAAAGGTGGCCTGCCAGACTCCTAGTGTTTCCATTTATGCTCCAATATGTCAAAATCATTCATTCAGGCCTGGACTGCTGGATGGGGTGTTCAGGGTCTGGAGAGAGAGGGGTATCAAAACATTTCTAGATCTGTACATTGATGGCAGGTTTGCAACCTTTGCTCAGTTGAGGACTAAGTTTAATCTTCCTAATTCCCATTTCTTTCAATATCTTCAAGTCAGACATTATACTAAAGAAAATTGCCCACCCTTTGAAACCACCCCTACCAGTCATCCGTTCCTTGAAAATCTCTTACTCCCCCCAGATTCAAAACAGCTGGTATCAAAATTTGTGAACTGCTTTATCACTACTGTTTCTTCAGACCACATTAGGGAAGCCTGGGCCAGCGACCTTAATTCAGAGATATCAGCAGACTTTTGGGAGGTGGTAATGTCCCAAGTTCATTCTTGTTCTATCAACTCACGCTACAGGCTAATTCAATATAAGGTGATTCATAGACTACACTACTCAAAAACAAAATTAAATCGCATCTTTCCATCAGTGTCTCCTGTGTGCGACAGGTGTCGTTTAGCTGAGGGATCACTAGCGCATTTGTTCTGGTTCTGCCCAGCTCTGCACACCTTTTGGTCTTCAGTCTTTGAGTGGCTGTCACTAGCATATTCTACGGACATTCAGCCTAATCAGGACTTGGCCATTTTTGGTTGCTCTGCAAAGACTATTGAACTACCACGCAATGTGCAGATGGCTTGGCGGACTGGAATGGTGGTGGCTAAGAAACTTATTCTCCAGACGTGGAAGTCCACTACTCCACCTTGTTTTGCACACTGGCTGAAGGAAATGCTGTCCATTATACAGTTGGAAAAACTCCGTTTGTACAATCCCAATGCACAAAATAGATTCAAGAAAATTTGGGGACCTTTCTTGGCACACTGTCACATCACCTGATAACCACAGGGACTCTGACTTATTTGGCCACATAACTATGTAACACAGTGTTGGATTGGAATAACTCATTTAGGTAATTTCACCTTGCTCTAGAGATATTGTTTTTGTGACAACTTTGTTTGAACAAAATAGCTACTTGGTGACCGGCTTGGCAGCCCTTTGCGTTTTTGTTTTGTTGTTTGTATGTTGCTGTTGATTGTTCTTATGTATGTTCTGGTACTGTCTTTAAAAACTTGTAAACTATAAATAAAGTAATAAAAAAGGATGCGGTAGCAATCCCCCATCCACAGCCCATAGACTGCCATGTTAAAAAGGCTGGACATTTTCTGGAGGAAAGCAGAAGTAACCTTTCTCTCTCTTGCTCTTAAGGACACTTTTCTTTATTTATCGACACCAAACAAATATGTAAAACGATCAGGAAGTTCTCATCTTGCTTGTGGTTAAGTCGGTTCAATGATTGGAAATACGGTTTTGGTCAGAAATCCTTCCTGTTCGAGAGGAGGTCTCAGCATTTTCTCTCAATTTCTAAGTGACATAACTTCAGTAACTGCTCTGCTGATTACAGTTGGTTCTGGTTGCTTGGCAACCTCAGCCTGCTTGAAGAGGAGAGAGGGGAGAAGCCAGCAGACACAGACACACACAATAGCTGCTAGCATCAACTATTGTTCTTCTGCGTGTTTCATGGCATTATTATTATTATACACACACACACACTCTCTCTCTTTGTCAGGATTTCCAACTGGCGTTCCAACTGACAACAGGTGCAGAAGCCCAGTGGTGGCCATTTTAGCAGTTATAGGCTTAATTTGAACTTGTCAGTCTAAAATGGCAGACAGAGATAGCGTTAGCACACACAGACACACACACACACACACAGTAACACAGACACACACACATACACAGTAACACAGACACACCACACACAGACACAAAATAGCTGCTCGCAAGCAACTATTGTTCTTCTGCGTGTTTCATGGCTTTATTATTATTATACACACGCACACACACACAGACACACACACACACACACAGTAACACAGACACACACACACACAGTAACACAGACACACACACAGACACACACACACACGCAGTAACACAGACACACACACACACAGCAACACAGACACACACAGACACAGACACACACACACACTGATAACACTGTTGAAGATGTCTCTGTTATAAATGTGTCTAAAAATACATGTTAAAAATGACTATTTGAGGTGTGCTTTTTAAATACAGAACCCCGGCAACAGCCCACTCGCCACTTCCAAAATTTCTGCGGGAATTTTCTAGTTGATTTTAAACTCCTCTTACTGGTCTCTATTTATTGGACATGCTTGAAAATTATGAACCAGTACAGCCCTTCATGCCCTCTGGCATCTCTTGAATGAGGCTAATCTGAGAGCAGCTGAAAGTGCTGATATCTTTACATGAGAGACTGACAGTAGGCAATGGAGCGTGTAATCCAGTGTTACCGTTTGTAATTTGATCTCACCCGTAGCAGCATCACTGTTGACAGTTCACTCAAATCCTAAATCCTATTTAGCAAGATTAGTGTTACTGAAATCACAATGAACTTCCCCACTGAAAGCTTTTATAAAAAGTATTTTGCTTGAACACAGAAACACAGAGCTTTTAACCTGATAAAGCTGTTTCTACATAAAATGAGAAAAACAATAAAGGTAAAGCGATAAACACCTTCTTGTTTATCCAGAATTGAGCGGATTTGAAATAGATACAGCTGGTCTGAAATGCTTTTATTTTGCAAATCAGTGTATTAAAGTGTAACTAAACCCTCAAACCACTTTTTCACATAAAACAGTCCAGAAGTGTAATGAAAAAAAATCTGTTATAATTTGCTGCTATATATATACAATTGAATTGTAATGGAATATAATGTGTATGTACTGTAATGGTGAGAGAAGAGATAAAGGCGAGTAAGCTTTGCTGATATTAATATATATAAAATTTATATAGTGACTGCATTATATATGATGTAGTAGATTTTCAGGGTATTAAACTGGGAAACTGTTAGAAATGGCCTAACGCATCCAGAGATATTGGATGGATCCTTCAGTGAAATAGTATTGCCCAACCCCACTGAGAACTAGCAGAGTGCAGATCTCTGCCGGTGTTGGATGCAACTAGCTGAAATTTGCAACAGATTTAATAAAGTTTTTTTTTTTTGTATAAGCAGTATCAGCATAAAAAATACAATAGTGTAATGTGGTAATAGTGTGACAATATGAAGGTATTACTGAAGCAAAATATCTGACCACCTGTGACAGTGGAATTTGTACTTTAGTATGAGAAGAATTTAAAGAGGCGTTAGTGTTGTGTTGTGCGTGTCTACAACTTCAAATTTGACAGACAAATGAGATAATTTTTGACAATTGCAGGTTGTTACATGTGCTGTCACTTTTCACATATCTCCGCGAGACATGGAGCAAAAGTGATCGGTGCCCCTGGAGGACCAGTTCAGAGATCACAGAACCCTTTTGGCCATTCAGAGGATCTTGTTTGACAAAATCTTTTGTGGTATATGACTGACAGCTACAGTAGCTTGAAAAATAGTGACATGTGGCACTGATTATGTGATGAATTTACTGTTTATCAGAGTTCTTAATAATAACAAATGTTGTTTCTGAGGGACAACAGTTAACAGTTGCAGCATGTGAGACTTGTAAGGAATCAAAACGTGCTGATTGCAGGAAGTGCAGTGTAGAAAGAAAGACTGAAGCACAGAGTGGTACATATGGGAAGGGACTGGAGCATCAAAGCTCTGTTAGAAACAAAACAGGTTTAGTATCCAGAATCTGGCTTTTTTTTTTATAGTAATGATGTTACACAGTGCAGTAGCTGGCCCCATGCATCATTGTTTGTTTGTAGTCAACCAAAGATTAAAAAGGCTCCCGTAAACTAAGCATACCCTGTTTGGTTTTAGAAATGTTGTGGACACTTTGCAGTGTCCACAGGACCCGACACCTTCGACCACAAGACGAAACCTTCGCGGCCCCAGCCCTGGCTGTAAAGCCGAAGCTGCCCGAGTCTACCAACAGGGAGGAAGGCGGGGTGAGCTCTCCAGCTCCCTCCCTCCATGTGGACCTGCTCAGAACATGCAAACGTGCGGCAGAGAAGCTGGAGGTCCCCTGACCGGTTGCAATAGCGGAGCCCACCCGGTCCTGCTATGAAGGCAAGCGGCTCCCCCTGGCTCGTAGTGCGGTAAAACAGCTTCTTCCCGTCTTCCAGTTGCTGGCCGAGCTGTCCAAAACTTGGAATAACTGCCCGTACAGCAACAGGAGCCCCATCCTGGGCGCAGCATCCCTCGACTGCGAGGCGATGGAAGCCTAGGGTCTCCTCTCGATGCCTCCGGTGGAAGCCCCCGTAGCTGCGCATCTCTGCCCGGGCAGCACGACCCAGCTATCTGCGGCCTCCTCCAGGCGTCCGACGCTGCCAACCAAGCCCGAGCGGTTCCAGTCTGCACTGGCCAAGAGGGCGTAGAGGGCAGCCGCCCTTTTGGCCAGGGCTCTCAGCGCTCTCTCCATCCTCACTGCCTATCAGGCAGAGCTGTTTGGGGCATCCGCTGACGAGCAGGACCCTGACGCGTGGGAGGAAATGGCGGTCATCAGCGATTTGTCCCTCCGCATCCAGCGCGTCTCAGTCCAGGCCACGGGCAGGGTGATGGCGACCCTGGTCATTCGGGGAGCGAGCGAGATGGCTCAGCCTCGCTAATTTGACTGACAGGGAGCGGGTTGACATACTGGATATGCCAATTGTCCTGGAGGGTGTTTTCGGCTCTGCATTGGCCACGATGCAGCAGCGATGTGGGCTCGGTCCCCCAGGCGAGGAAGAAGAAGAGAGCGGCCTGACAGCCTTTCTCTCTTCGGGTGGAGCGTCCTGCCGTTTCCCGTTATGCAGGCCCACCGTTCTGGCTTTTTCGTGTGCGTCCCACGCCGCCGCTGCCCACCGCAGAGCCAATCCGCGGGAGGAGAGACATCGCCTCGGAGGTTTGTGCTGTTGCGCCCCGAGCAAAATGTCCGCAAGCACACATACACACATAACCCTAAAGGTGTGAAAATAAAAAGAAATCTGTCACAGCCAGGCCATGAGCCGAGGGTGCAGATAGCAAAATACAAATAAAATTTGATTGAATTTGATTAATATAAGGTGTTGCAGCGAGTTAGAGGCAACGGCAAGTGTTTGTTGTCGTGCTGTGTACTGAGCGGGACGCGTTTTTTTTTGGTTTATTTTTCCGCATAAAGTTTGCTCCGCTGATCTGTGACCTAGATATGAGCGAGCGTGTGGAGATGTTATTCATGGAAATGCGCTGTTAAAGATTTCAGTTAAAAGGGGTGTGTTAAATAGATTATTTGTTAATTATTTGGTTAAATAATTATATATTATATTAAAATATCAGTAAAACTGTGACACTGTGTGCTGTAAAACCTGTTAAAATGTGCAGTTTAAAACATTTAATTTAATTTATCTAAAATTGGAATAATTAAGTTAAAAATTTAACATAATTTCATTTGAAGCTACTGCTAAAATACTTTTTTCTTTTTCACTAACATTTCTGAAAGTTAAAGTGACAAATATGATATGTGCTATTTAGCAGTATGTGTTGTTAATCTGTCTAATTTTGGATGTTTTTGTTCAATTCATCAAAGGTTTTTCACCTGTGCCAAAAACGAATTAAAAGAAGTTCAAGCGCATTGAGTGAAGTCCTGCGTCTTTTTTTTAAAAAAGAGAGAGAAAAGAAAGAAAACAGACTCCACAGACTGATGATCTACTTTGTCTTCCTTTTTGCTGAAGGTGTTTCTCTGTTTTGTCTGCTTTTGTTTGCTACGTGTCTTATGTCTTTGTCCAGTACTACCCAGATACCTATCATATGACATACATGCTCATCTACTGCATTCCAACTCTCCATATCTCCAAAAGTACCAGCAGTACAGTACAACATTATATTTTTTCTTTTCTATACATCCCATAAGTTTTGTTTCTTGGAATGTTTGTGGAATTTTCTTACAAAAGAATACAATTAATATTTACATTTAGTCATTTAGCTGACACTTTTATCCAAAGCGACTTACAAAAAGGGAAACAATCAAAGTAAAATGTTAGGTGGAAAATCAAGAGGTATAGATTTGCCATGTCCAGTTGTTGGCAGTGTTGGAGAGGAGGTTCTCTCTGAAGAGCTGGAGGTCTTCAGGAGATTTTTAAAAGTAGAGAGGGACGCCCCTGATCTGGTAGGAACTCGTAGGACATTCCACCAACGGGGAACAACAGACAAAGGTTTAGATTGCCCTGAGCGTACTTGTGGCAGAGCCAGGTGACGTTTATTGGAGGAGGTAACATGTCTGTATGAGGACATAGAACCAGAGACTACTTTGTAGTCAGCATTACTTAAAGCTCATTTGACAACTTAATCAAGGAGGAGTGGGCATCCTTCCTTGTATAAATGAATCCAAATATTTTTTCAACATTACTATGGGAAACAGGTACAGTATGGTGGTAATTACAGAGAAAATGTTATATAATAGAAAAATCAGATAACGATGCACACACCCCTAAAGAGCACGCAACCCCTCAAATTTCAGCTAAATGTCTCAGCTGAGATATGCCAATGATGAACAAAATAATAATCAAGCACATTTCAAACAAATCTGCTTCAACATAACAAAAGGGAATCATAATAAAGGGAAATCACTAAACAACAGTAATGAATCAGCAGCAACCTTCTCCACAAGCAACAAATGATACTTTCTAAACCTTTATAGTAATCTATCTATCCCAACCTGAATGAATGATTTCATCATTTCTGTTATTCACACAAATACCCACAGAAAGCCGCCATTATAGATTTAACACAAATGTCTACAAAGCACTAGGACTGGATGGAGATTCTTCTATACCACTGCTGTAAATATACACAATACAATCTACAGACAACTACCTTCACTCCTCATGGCTCTCTCCACACATAAAACAGAAACTCTCTTCAATCTTGGGTTGTAGCGTTCCCCCCTTTACATCACAACTTATCCTCAGTTGAACTTCCCCTAAATCACACTAAATCCATGCTATTGCCAGACTGGAAAATAAACAATAATTTTTTACAACTTCTCACAGGCACAGGATCACTGGAAACATGGAACTCATTAACACCTTAGTCATGAGATGTGTGTTCCGTGTCACAGCCAGTCCTACTTGACTCTGGCCGCTGTCCACCAAACCACAATGGCTAACTCCCCGTTGTTTTTAGAAACCAGCATGCTTCAGTGCTTTTCATCACATGCCTCATCTGTCTCCCTCTGTTTTAAAATCCTCTTATACTGATTGGCCTAGGCAAAGCCAGGCAACTGCCCTTGGGGGCCCCAGACCCCCATGGGCCCCCAGTCAAAGCACCAGCATCTATTTTATGAGCCACAAATCAGTTTCTGCAATTTCATCACATTTAAATTGTGTAATGATGGTGCCCAGGTTAGTCTATGGGTGTCTGACACTGTAACTGTTTGAAAAGTGATATAGTATATTCTTAGTGTTGCAAATATTTCGATGGAGCAATGTTTGATAAATGCTTCACCCTTTCTGGCAGCAAAAAGTCTGCTTCAGGAAGCATCCCTCAGTGAATGAAAATCTTCTGAAATTAATCAGTGCTTTGTTTTTGTGTGTTTATGATATTATATCATCTTTCTTTGTTGCTTTTCATTGGGGTACACTCCAAGCTATTTAAACCTATGTATGCAATGTATTCGATTTGGCTACATTTCTCTGAAACATGTCTGTAATGTTATGAACCTAAATACTTTCATTTGGGACAAAAACAAATATTATGGATGTTGCCTCTGCTGACCCGTACTCACTGGCGGTGCGTTGTCAATGGTTCTTTGAGTGGCTGATGCCAATCCCTTCTTCATCATGCAGGTCAGGCTGTAGAACTCATGCTGCTGATCGATCTCAAACAAGCCCAGAAGCTTCCACTGCTGCCTCAAACCTCCCCACCTCCTCCTCTTCACTGTGCCGGAGCGCTGACGGTTATCTGTGGCTGCTGACATTTCCATCTGGGATACAAAAAATATGTTAATTCAAAATATACAGCTGTACACGGTATTCCTAAATACACCTAGATGAGGTTTCCAAGCTCCAGCAAAGAGAATTTACAGAGTAAGTAGAAGCCAGAGAGGCCAGTGACAAACACAAAAGACAGCTGACTGACAGTTTACAGGGTAACTATGGATACCAACACAAAGGGATCATAGATTCATGGGCTGTGCTGTGGTAAATTGTGTCATCATCATCTTCTTTAAATCAGATTTGAAACAATTACTAAATGTCTACATTTGTTTTGGTAAAGATGGAAAAAACAGCAGAAGTACAATAACGTCACATTAATCAGTGTGTACGAGAGCATAAGACAGTAAATAAACATGAAGCCAACAATGAAGAGCCAGAGAAATGAGTGGACAATAAACATTGCCAGTACAAAATTCATGTACAGGTACTGGACTGAAATGCATTTACACTGAAGCCAAACCAACAGTGAATGTATCTACTGACAAGTATAAAAGCCTTATATTTCTCCGCCCTCAGTGCCATAGAGCTCCATTGTTGTCTGAAAACATCAATGAGCCACACTGTTGCACTGGTGACTAAATATGTCCATGGCTAAAAATAGCCCCTAACACATGCACCAAGGTTTGAGTAACACTTCAGTGTTCACTTCAAACTACAATGAGCAGCTATTTTAGGAAACTACTAAGCCTTTTTTTAAATACTAGTCTAGAGCTTCATGTATGTCCAAAACTTGGACATAATTAACCTTACCTTAACAGAAAGGTTTTCTGTAAACCTTTCTGTTAAAGTAAGGTTTCCACAATTCTTTACTCAGATTTTTTTGTGAGCATTTCTTCCAGACTTCATGTCTCGCTCAAAACCCATTCTACCACCTGTACTCTCCTGTCCCAGCGCCCACTGCAATCGCATCACAATGTTAACCTGCTCCGGAGCCCCTGCAGCTGATTGTGGAAAAAAGGATGCTCCACAAACTGCTCAGTATTATGGACAATAGCTCACATCCCCTACATGACCTCCTGCTCAAACAACAGAGCGGTTTCAGTCAGAGGACTCTAATCTATCTATCCATCTATCTATCTATCTATCTATCTATCTATCTATCTATCTATCTATCTATCTATCTATCTATCTATCTATCTATCTATCTATCTGTCTGTCTGTCTGTCTGTCTGTCTGTCTGTCTGTCTGTCTGTCTGTCTGTCTGTCTGTCTGTCTGTCTGTCTGTCTATCTATCTATCTATCTATCTATCTATCTATCCACCTTTTGTAAGTTAGCCTGTTATACTATTGGGTAGTTCCATAGCAACAAGCATGATGCAAAGCTCCTTGCACCTTTTAAGCTCTTCTCCCCGTTGCTAGCAACGCTCACAGCTTCACTTGGCTGTGAAACAAAAGCTTTCCTGTCTGATCAAAACCTTGTGCGACCCTGTTTGATGGTCCGCTTGAGTGTTCAAGCTGCTGCTGGGTTTGGACACACCATGTTTTTAAGAGAGCAGCTCAGACAGGCAGAGAGTGTTGTCCTGAAAAGCACGATTTCAAGAGGAAATGTATAGATTAGAATATTAGAATATTTAATTCTTCCATATTAAAATGTTATTTAAAAAATAAATAAGCCTGGACAAACTAACTCACCTGTTCAAATATTATAAATAGCTTAAAGTTATGAAGAATTAACAACATTGCTTTGGGTAAGGACAAGTAAGTGTTGTTACAGATGGCTTATTAGAGCACTCAGACATCATTCTGCCTGCCTCAGGTCCACCAATGATTCCAATCTTTGCTAACACTGTTTTACAGGAGGATCCTTTAAACAGTTGTTCTATTGCTAGTTTTGTCCTTTTAATATAATTCTCAAGTTTGTTTCAAGTCTTATTATATATGAACCAGCTACAGAACTTTTCAGTATGTTATTTTTCTACTTTTTATTATTATCAATAATAATAATAATAATAATAATGATTATTATTATTATTATCTCCATGCTAATAGTTATTTCACATATACTGTAGCACACGAAAGGAGAGGTCAGATGAGTTCTCACATGTTAAAACTTTACAAACCAAGGTTCAAAACGAGAACACAGCTCGGTAACAAAGTAAAAAATGTATTGCTAATGTTGCATTGGACGAGTCCATGCTAGCTAAACAGCTAAATGTTAGCATAGATACTCCATGTTTTGATCCCACACTGGGTGGGTCATTACACTGTTATTGGTCATGTGGGCGCATGCTGTAGATAGTACTACTGGCTGTGTTGAGTGTGACAATCTGTCAATAAAAAATCAGCTTTCAGCCAACACTTTTTCTCTTCGGATCTGCATTGATCTCACAAGTGGCTTCATAGAACTCTGAAAGAAGAAAATCTGTCGTAGCAATGGAGAACTCCATGTATTTTGTGCCATGTAGTTTGCACACAAGCTTTTCAACATGCGCTGGCACGTGTTGCACATGGACCAACACATGTTGAAGAGGGGTGATAAATTATGTTATTTGCTCAAAATGGTTTGTGCATTACACTAGTTTCACAAACGTTTGTAGATAGTTGTATGACGTGCCAACAGACCAGACAAAAGAAGAATAAAATATCATATCAATATCAAATATCATGCAGGGTCTGTCAGATATCTTAGGGTTCAAGTTGCAGTTGCATGTTCCGTATCACCCACAAAGTTCTGGTTAAGTTAAAAGAATGAACACAATTATCAAAGAACAGTTGACCAAAACAGTACTAACACAAGGTCTGCAATGGCCTGATGCACTGCATATTGTACTGTACTCCATCTAAAGTGCACTAAGTGCAACAACAGGACTGAGTCCTCATGAGATGTTAATGGGGAGACTAATGTCCACAGGGACAAATTAACCTCTGACACAAAACTTCTCTGCTTTGTACGGATGAGTTTTTGGCTGAATATGTAAAAGATTAACTGACGTTTTGAATTTTATCATTACAGGTGTCTGAACGACTCACAAAAGAACCAATTCATCCTTTTAATGAAGGAAATTTTGTATTAATCAAATATCTAAAAAAAATGTTTTGTCTCCCAGGTGGAACCAGATGTAGATGACAATGAGGACTTGTATTTCTTGCGCTTTAAATAAACTGCCAACCAACCAAACTAATCAAACTGTTAACCCTGTTATGTTTGACTGTCCAACTGACAGATGTGATAAATGTGTGGTAAATTGTTCACCTTCTGACTTTCTCTCAAGGTAAATGGTCGTGGACAACGCATGATAAAGCTCTAATTAAGACAGTGCTGAGTGTACCCAGGTAATGAAGGTAACATTCACAGCTGCTGCACCTTTGACTGAACCTCTGGAGCTGTGGTGTTTCACTAAACAGCCATGGAAAAGTTATCCTGATTATAAACTGTGGGCTGTTAATTACCAAGATGTTCCAGGGGAGGTGCAGAGCGGTAAGATCTGTACTATGGTGAAACTGATAAGGGTGATAGTTTTCTATATATTGGTCAATTTTCTTCCATAAATACACTTGAGGTGGCCAAACCTAAATCAACAAGGCATGATAGAGGTACAGGTGAAGTTTCTCAAACTCTAGTGCAAAAAACCAAAACAAATTCGGCTTTCAGTCTAATGATTAATTATGCTTGCGATCGTAATCTCAGTAACTGTTGGCTATGTCAAAATATGCCTTCATCCATACACTCACCAATGTCTCATCCAATTACATTCACTAAAGCGGATTATAAAGTGTTCAACTGGAATGATTTGGCCACGAGATTTGAAGATGAAGCAGATGAGTGCTATACTACGGTCGCCGGGAACCCTCAATGCTGCAAATAAAAGAAACGCTGCAAACAAAAAGAAACAGCGCTGCAAATAAAAGAAACGCTGTAAACAAAAAGAAACAGCGCTGCAAATAAAAGAAACGCTGCAAACAAAAAGAAACAGCGCTGCAAATAAAAGAAACGCTGCAAACAAAAAGAAACAGCGCTGCAAATAAAAAAGAAACGCCGCTGCCAATAAAAAAGAAACAGCGCTGCAAATAAAAGAAACTTCACAACGGAAGTGAATTACCGGGGACTATTGTTGCCGGTGCACCTGTAGTTTTTTAAGTACAGAAGCGTATTGCATTCACTTGAAAAAAATTAATTAGACACCTGATCTCGTAATTACGAGATAAGGAAAGGTGCCTTATTGGCCGCTGCACTTCGGTAAAGTTAGAAAGATATTGGCACTTCCGGGATCAATAACTCTGAAGTGAAACGTTGTTAAAACACAAAACACATATTTTCAACCGTAGTAAGACAGACAACGAGCTACAACCTAAAGTTCATCACAACGAGCTACAACCTAATGTTCATCACAACGAGCTACAACCTAATGTTCATCACAACGAGCTACAACCTAATGTTCATCACAACAAGCCATCCTCGGAGCCACACCAACAACATTAGTGTTTACTAGGACTTTTTGTAATTTCTGGGAATTTTTATTAGGAATATTAATCAATAACTTTAATATGATACAGTACTGCGGTAACGCTATCTACACTTTAAAATCTAGTGCCCGACTACATCAGTTTGTACAATGTACAAACTGATGTAGTCGGGCACTAGATGATCTAATAAATGAGATCAGGTGTCTAATTTATTTTTTTCAAGTGAATGCAATACACTTCTGTACTTCTTCTTCTTCTTCTCGCTCACATAAAAAACTACAGGTGCACCAGCAATAATAGTCCCCGGTAATTCACTTTCGTTGTGAAGTTTCTTTTATTTGCAGCGGCGTTTCTTTTTTATTTGCAGCGCTGTTTCTTTTTGTTTGCAGCGTTTGTTTTATTTGCAGCACTGTTTCTTTTTGTTTGCAGCGTTTCTTTTATTTGCAGCATTGAGGGTTCCCGGCCACCGTACTATACTCCTGCCTACCCTGTAGTCTCCACATAATGCTGAAATTGCCTTATACGTTGCTAAAACAGTCAATGAACAGTACCTACTGTACGGTTTCAATTATACTACAACTTTTCACATTAATCATACACAAAAGTATTTAAAATTAGGTTTTGAATATAGAGTTCAAATAGTTCTGGCCCAAACAAACTGTTCAAAACCTCTTGGAAACCAGGTGTGTGCACTAAAATCAGTTTTCTGTTACCTGTATGTTCCATTTTAGGTTAACTTTATGTTATGATTCTGGCTCTCCTAGTTGTTTGGTGTTCTAAAAGATGTGATTCTTAATCATTTAGAAATTGCCATTTTATGAATCAGTTTTAAAATCTATTTTCAATGATGGTTTTCACAGTAATGTAATACATGTTTAAAAGTTCATGTTCAAAGTTACAACTATACAACTATGTTATGATGATATGCAACTGATGGATAACGACTGTTCATGGAAATATTCTACGAAGATGGATTCCACGCCACCATGCATCGTATGTGCTAGTAACCTCTCCATGGTGGTGACCCTTAACTGTACATAATGTACATGGGTTGAAGATTTTGCAATATCTTGATTGCAACAATGATTGTTGTGATTCATTTTTATTTTTGATTGGAAAAAGAAAAGACATTTTGATCTACAATATTAAATCAATTGTTTTATGAAACCTCTTTTAATTGCTAGGGTTTTATCTACTAGGTGAAATAATACATACATCTCCTTTATTTCTAAATTTGGTAATTATTATTATTCTGTACTTAGTATTGATCTTATGATCAATAAGAGGGGATTGTTATGGAATTTTCTGTCCTTAGGTTACACAAGGTCACGTGTGAGCCTTGTGGTCCTCAGCAGTATTAATTGTTTGTCTTTGACTGGGTGCCACCATATCTCAACACTGTGGTGTCCAGGGACAAAGAGACCTGTTGCTGCATTACTAGACATAGTAGATAGCTTGACATTGATGTTCCAGTCTGCGTAAACAGACATCTGTGTCTTCAGACTAGAATATGCTGACAATAACACCTGCATGGGTAAAGACATTCTTTTTGACTAATTCTGGGGCGTATAGTATTTGGGGTGTTATCTTTGTGTTTAAAGTCGATCCACCAGGATGAGTTCGGCAAAATGTGAGACCGACTCAGACACTTCTGATGAACTTTGAGAGTGTCTCTAGTTCTCCTTGGCCAAGCATCAATAAATAATACAGCATACGACATCAGAGACTCCCGAACACTTTCTTCCCTACTGACCTCACCATTGACCTTTGACTTCAGCAATTTTTCCACAACATTAGCCACATGTTAGCTATCCAACTAGGCTATATACTGTCTGGTTTTGGTTTGACCCGGTCTCGACCCCTCAAAGTCCTGGCCATGACTTGGCCTCACTTTAGCTGACAACACTAATTCTAGGAGATTTATACATATTATCAATAATGCTAAGGACACATTTATCAAGAAATCATGTAACAGACAGAAGATATCTGGACTTTGATGATCTGTCATCTTGATACCAATACCTTCTTTTTACTTTTGATTATTTTATTATGTATTATTTATGTATGTATTTTGTTATATATTGACTTGTCTGATAAATTTTGATTACATTATTTCAGTTTGTCAGGTAAGATGTCAGGGACAGAAAGTGTGAAGCTTGATGAGACCAAACCAATCATCAACCAACAAGAGGTCGCTTCTACAGCTCACATCTGGACCACATCCTGTTTTACAAGTAAGGGCATTGGCAGGTGAGTCAGCCTCAGCACAACTTAATATATGTTAGTGTATGTTAACTGCACTTTCTTCATACTGATAATACTAGTTAGCTGGCTTCATCACTGTTAAATTTCCTTTATAAGTTTGACTTGGTGAGACTGGTTGTTGCCCACTAGCTGAGATTGCCCCCTCTGTTAGCCCTAGAGGGGCAACTTGACAGTCCTTCAAGCAGTGTTGATGACCCTCTGGAGCGTTTTTCTCTGAGCCACTGTACTGCTGGTGTACCAAATGCATACGCAGTAGGTGAGTATGCTTTCAATAGAGGCACAGTAGAAGGACACCAGCAGTCTTTGTGTGATGTTATTTCTCCTGAGTATTCTCAGGAAGTAGAGTCTCTGCTGGGCCTTCTTTAGTAGCTCCAAGATGTTCACGCTCCAGGAAAGACTGTCCTGTATCAGGACAGGTAGCAGAAGTCTGCCACCCTCTCCACACTGTCCCAGTGATGAGCAGCGGTGGGACCACAGTCTTCTTCCTCCTGTAGTCTATTATGAGTTCTTTTGTTTTTGCAGTATTGAGAAGAAGGTTGTTGGCTGTGCACCAAGCCAACAGCCGCTCCACCTCTTCTCTATAGGCGGACTCATCCCCTCCGGAGAGGAGCCCCACCACTGTGGTGTCATCTGTCAACTTCACAATGGTGTTGCTGTGATGGACAGGGGTGCAGTCATGTGTGTAGAGGGAGTAAAGCAGGGGACTCAACACACAGCCCTGGGGGGAGCCAGTGCTGAGGCTAAGGGCCGTAGATGTATGATGACCCACTCTGACTCTCTGTCTGCGTCCAGAGAGAAAGCTGCTGATCCACCTGCATGTGGCCTCAGGGAGCCCGAGGTCCCTCAGCTTGACCGCCAGCTTGTGTGGCAGGATGGTGTTGAATGCCAAGCTGTAGTAGCTGTATGGGTTGTTTCATGTGAATGCTTTGGTCCACTCAATTGTCCAACCACAGTCACTGTTTACCCAGTTTCACTGGACCAAACAGTAGCCACTAGTTAACAGTAGTCACTAGTTATCAGCTCTGATAAACGTTCCTTAAATCAGCCATGTACATTGACTTGAAAAATGGTCAATAACTGGTGTTTTCGAAACTGTTGACATTGGTTCCAACGTGCCCAATCCCCTTCACATGACATCCATGTCAAAGCAGGGATGCTGAGTCTGCAACTATGACATGCCGACAACAAGCACAGAGCTGTCTTTTTAAATCCTACGTCACAGGTGTAATGTAGGGTCAAGCCTCTAATGTCATTTTAGTCCACCAGTGCACAGTGGAAATAGTTTAATAAAAAAAGTGTTAAAAAAAAGAAATATTAAAATGTATAGTGCAATTTACCATACACAAAAGTAACATAAATACACTAGACTTGTATAAATTAAATATTTGTACATATGAAAAAAACAAAACATTACCAGCTATATATGAACCTCTCCAGCCTATAAAAATATGTACAGTTGCAATCAAAATTATTCAAACCTTATTGCAAATTAGATTTATTAATAAAATGTAATTCTTTGTGCAATAAATAAATGACACAAAAACTGTTTAAATAGTATATTAAAACTAATATTACAAGGGTTTTATCCAAAATAAACACAAAATGCTACTTTTAATGTCCACTGTAAAATTATTCAACCCCCTGAATAGAATCCCTCAAGAGCACTCAACAAATCAGGTGTTGTCTCAAGCACATTTGATGTAAATAATCAAGGGCTTCATTAATTGCATCAGTTGTGCTTGAGATACAACACATCAAATACCTGGAGTTACCTGGGGTTATTGATGGTGATGTTTTATTGCATGTTAGAAATATGGCTAAGTCCAGAAAATTGTCCAAAGAGTTAGAGAGAAGAGATCATTGCCTTGCACAAACAAGGAAAGGGATACACAAGGATAGGAAATGCAAGGTTCCTAGAGATACAATTTGAAAACATAGTTCACAAGTTCAAAGTTAAAGGTGACCAAGGTATTGTGTTGTGCAGTGTCATGTCTGGAGGAGGACAAATGAAGAATGTCCTGAATAGAACACCCTGCCTACAGTGAAGCATGGCGTTGGCTCTGTGATGCTCCGGGGCTGTTATGGTTCCTCTAGCACTGGAAACCTGCACCGTGTGAAGGGCTAGATGGATTCAGTCAAGTATCATCAAATACTAGGAGGAAATGTCATGCCATCTGTGAGGAAGCTGAAACTTGGGTGTCACTGGACCTTCTAACAGAACAATAATCCTAAATGTACCTCAGTCCACCAAGGCTTAGTTTAAGAAGTCCTGGAAGATTCTAGAGTGGCCTTCACAGTCGCCTGTCGTGAACCCCTTAAAAAAATATGTGGTGGGATTTGAAAAAGGCGGTCGCACCACGCAAACCCAAGAATATTAGTGAACTGAAGGTCATTGCCCATGAGGCTGGTGTCTGGCTATGCTTTACGTTTGCAGCAGGTCATATCAGCAAACGGATAGTCTACTAAGTAGTCTACTGAGACGCTTGTTGAAGGGGTTGAATAATTTTGAAAGTGCAGTAGTCATTAAAAATGGCATTCTGTGTTGAATTTGGACAAACTTTTTGTAATACTAGTTGTCTTGAGCTATTTATATGTTCTTGTTTTATTTGTTTATTGAAAACAATTGAACGCTTGTAAATTTTGAAGCCTAATTTGGGGGTTGAATAATTTTTATTTCAAGTGTATTTTTATGTTCATATTACATTTCTGACATATGTTCACATATAATTATTACACATTACATAAACATGTATGCATAGCATACACACACACACACACACACACACACACACACACACACATATATATATATATATATATATATATATATATATATGTGATATACAGTACGAGTCAAATGTTTGGACACACCTTCTCATTACTGTTTTTCTTAATTTTAATCTTTTTTCATAGTAGACAGTAACACTGAAGACATGCAATCACTATGAAATGGCACATATGGAATTGTGTGGTAAACAAAGTTAAATATGTTTTATATTTTAGATTCTTTAGAATAGCCACCTTTTGCTTCGATGACAGCTCTGTACACTCTTCATTCTCTCAGTCAGCTTCATGAGGTCGTCTGGAATGATTTTCTAACTGTCTTGAAGGAGTTCTCATTTATGCTGAGTATTTGTTTTCTTTTACTCTGCAGTCAACTCATACCAAACATCTTAGTTAGGTTTAGGTTAGATTATCTGATGCACCGTTACATCACTCTTCTTCTTAGTCAAATACCTTTACAATAGTCTGAAGGTGTGTTTTGGGTCATTGTCCTGTCAAAAAAACAAATGATGCTCCCCCTGAGCTCAAATCAGATGGGGTGGTATGTTGCTGCAGAATGCTGTGGTAGCCATGCTGGTTAAGTGCACTTTGAATTTTGAATAAAACATCAAAGCAAAGCAATCCTACACCATCACACATGCATGTGGTGGTGAACACAAATCAGTATCTTTAGGACTCAGAAGCACTCTCAAAAGTTAGAAAAGGTAAAATTTTAGACAAGACAAAACTGAGTTTCCTTAACAATAACAATAACAACAATTTAATACTGAACTGAAAAAATCTGATTGGGATAGTTTAACTAACATCTTAAGTCTCAAGTACACTCTTTGAAGGCGAGTCTTGGAATAAACTGCATTTTTATTTGGTCTTGTCTCGAGGACGCTGGATTTTATTTCTTGACCAATAAAAATATGCTCTTCTCCTTTGTTACACTTATGTTGTTCAACTCCAACTACTCCTAATAATCAGGTGTAAGCTGCTCTGGTTTAAGTTTTAAGAGAGAGATGCACATGTCAGAAACTGTTTAATTAATTTTATGTTTTATTTATTTTTATTAATAGACCATGTGAACTGTGGCCAATACAGATGCCAGCAATCAGTGATTGGACCCAAAAATCCTGATCAAAGCATCTTTAATATTGACCAAGTATTTAGCCAAGCTATAGTGTACGTAGTATTTCATATTTGAGAATTTATGAAAGGGTTCAGGGACTTTTTCTTTGGTGGAGCAAGCCCCTGTCTACCCACCACAGTTTTACAAAATCCTGTGGGAAACACTGAATCACTAAATGTACACTGTCTGAACCTCCTCCTCCGTGCTACACGTTGGGAACCACACATGCAGATAGCATACATTCACCTTCTCTGTGTCTCACAAAGACATGGCTGTTTTTGATCCTGTGTTCTCCATGTTAGGGGTAGGCTGTGTAGGGGGAGCAATGGACAATTCATTTTATTGCAATCATTTTCAAGAATATTATAGTCAGTTTTTCACAAAACTTATAGGCATGTGTTTACTCAAATAGACTATCTTTATTACTGGTCTTTTATCAGCAACTAACATAGCTGCTTGATGTGACCAGAAGGAAAAAAGCTCAAAGTAGTTCTGGGAGAATATCATAATGCTAAATTACCTTCCTCTACAGTGTAAAGATATATTTGTACAGTTTCACAGTACAGTGTTGTGGAAAACACTGGTTAATGTTAATCAGGTTTCACTGATGGTACATAATTATTACACATAATGACGAGAACCTAACTTACACATATAATTATACATCCTTAATTTCATACCCATAAACAATATTTAAATTGTTACAATTGACTATGATTAACCTTACACTTAAACAACATAAACTAAAAATAAACTTCACCTATGGTACAGTGGTGAAAAAGTAATACTAATATTGGATATTGTTCGAGAAAGTTAGCATCAACTCTTTCATTAACATTAGTTAGCATTACCTTAAACCAAGTCCTACTCAAAAATACATAAAGTTATAACATTCTATGTAAACTCCAAACTTGGACTTGCTTACATAACACTGACATATTGTCATGACGATGAACTAGTAATGAAAACCTACTGAAGGATCTGGTGGTGCAGGTGACGTAATCTCCATCTTTGTCTTCTTTGTTTCTGTGGTGTACCACGAAGAAAGGTCATCCCCTTCCTGACATGCTGCATGTCGCTGGGAAGGATTAGATCAGTTCTCTTGTATTTTAATTGCTATTGTCATTTTTTACTTTTATTTTAACTCCTTCACTTGTCATGTGTTTTGTGTGGCTATAGTACCAGTCAGAGCCCATAATTGCTAATGCCATATCCACAATAGACCTTTTTCACAGCAGCCATTTTTACATGACTAATTAAGATCCTGTTCCATTTATTGCAGCAGAGACTTACCAGTGAGCCCACATGCACCACAGCAGCACCCTGACTCTGTTTGACCTGAATGGAACTGAACCTTAAACACCTGTGAAAAAGGTCCATAAACCTCTTTTCAAATGTCATAAACTATACACATGATGATGAAATAAAAGATTAGGTGAAAATTATGATGAGGGAGAGGCTGTTTCGTTTATTATTATTAATTTGAGGCTTTGGGTGCATTTTTTAAAACATATCTTATATTGAAATGTCTTAACAACACATTTTGTCATTTTTTAGCACATCCCTCCTAAGAGTGCTATGTGCTACTTTTATGTATTTATTTTATTATTATTTCTGTGTTCATGTAAATATGAAAGCTAGAATAAATCATATTTAAAGTTGTTTTAATTTAATTTCCATGTATTAATTAGGCATATATGTCACAATGACCACATTTGTTACCATCTATGGTTGCAACATATAATATAGGCATTGTTTATAAATGTTATATTATAGGCACATATACTTAATGTGTGTTAGAAACTCATACCTTTATATATCCAGAGGATTAACGTGATCTAGGGGTTTAGGCATGTCCTCATATATCACTTAGTCATATATTACATTTCCGTATGCTGAACTTTCTCCTCCATAGCAGTGATAAAAGTTAAAGATGCACACGTGACAAAGTATTATTGAAACAGTAACTTATGATATCTGTCACATTAAAGCGGTTTACTTGCCTCGGTGTAGCTCGTGGACGCAGAGCTGAGTTGGTCGGTACGCAGTCCACGGGCGTCTGTGTGTGTCACATGTCAGCCTGCGGACTCAAAGGCTGACCATGTGATGACACCGAGCGGTTCCTGCGGTCACACCCAAATCTGTCCGAACAGCCGCTGACTGCAGCCCGCACACACTCCTCATTCTGACAGACTTACATCACACCGGCACAGTGACACGTGCTGGCACTTCTGTGACTGTAAAGCAACAAACAACCAAAATGAAACTAAACATGAATACATCAATCAACTAAATAACGACACGGATGTGAAACAGTCCCGTCCTGTGGGTTTGTGAGGATGGAGGAGAGCAGCCACAGGGCGAATTCTGCTGATTCATCGAGGCATCTGATGACTGCTGGTTCTGGTCCAGATATCTGCTCCATGATACTACTTCTTACCCTGGCTCCTTCACACACACCAATGCAATATTGATTCAAATATATTTTAAAAAAAATGTATAAATCGAATCCAACATGTTAGATAAAAAAAAAAAAAAATCAATAATTGAATAATTTATACACAGCATTGATGACAAGCATCAATGATATGAGAGTTAGCACTGTAGGTTGTTATAGTAGTTATTAGTTTAAAATGCGACACAGTTTTATACACTACATCAATGAGCTACAGGGTCCATGGCCTGAGAAAGGCTGAAGGGCCCTGTTATATGGGGACTATAGGAGATCATGTTAACTTGCATTTCCATCTTCAATGTCCAATTTATATTTGGTGTGTGTAGGTCACAATCAAACCTTCATATTCATTAAAACTGTGAATGTTTCTGGGGCAGAAAATTGAAAACCTTCTAAAGTCAATAACAACTGAACATTATAAAATGGTCTGAATCTGATTTTTATGTGATTATGTTTGTAATTTAGGTTTGTATCACCCATCAATAGACATCACAATCTTTCATTATACAGAAGGAACTATTTGTGCTGAGCTTAATTAATATTCACTGAACACTAAACGAGAACTCTCTCTTAGAACTCTAGAACAAAAAATAAAGATTTCATCTAACTCATGGAGAGTTAAAACTTAGATGTTCAGAGAAACACCAAATATCAGGATTATCATCTGAAGCATGACACATGCAGTTCTACCCAAAAGTATGGAACCTCAACTACTACTTCGACTTATCTCTTATCTATGTCTCTCTCACCATGAGCAAGCACTTGGTGACTGTGATGAGGAAACATGTGCTTCAAGAGGCAGAAACCTCATCTCTTTGTTGGGAGTAATGAACAAACAAGGAAACAGAATGGAGGTGAAAGGAGGTCTACTAACCGGTTTGACACTCTTCCAAAATGACCTCTTCCTTAAAAACAGGACCCACAACAAACAAAGCTCCATTCATAAACACAGATGAACACATTTCCAAGGATCAGCGCTTTATTGAACAGAGAAACATTTGCAGATCAAAACAGTTTACTGTTCAACATCAGTCACACTTCCACACATATCATCACATTATTTGAAGAATCAAAGAGCCGTGCTGCTTTCAATAAAGTCTGAATTCTTTTTTAACTGCCATGGTTAAAAAAAGAAAAGAAAGAATACAACAATGGCGTCTTTTACTGCAGTCATGCAACATATGACAACAAAAACTGCTGTCACAACATGACAAGGAGCTAAACAATGTGAAATACTCACAGTCAAGGGATTCTAATTGCTTCCAGTGGCTGGCAGGAGAGAATGTGACCATGTGACTAACTGAATCACAGATTGAGTCAGCTACACCTAAAAAACATACAAGGAGCTACGTGAATGGTAGATTCACACCCTCTCATGTTACAATACCACCTTCAGGGGAAAGTTTCCCAAGGAAATGAGTTTTTCGGATTAAAATAGTATTTTTCAGAAAGGGGGTGGAAGTGGCATCAGTCCATTGAGTCTTCTGCACTAGCTTGTCTGCAGGATTTTCTTTTTTTTATCCCAGTCAAAGTGAGTCAGGGGTAATTTTACATATGTCTTGACTGGAAACTATTAAATTACTACATCACAAAACCACGGATGGTGAGTAAAAATGCTCCACTGTAAGCATCAGTCCTAAACAATCAGTGTTGATACATCTTTTCTGGGAAAATATACAAATAACCTCTTTGAAGTTATGGTTGAAGGAGATTGCAACATACTTTTCACTCGAAAAACTGACTGTTAGAGGGAAAAGAAAACAAGTGGAATTTTAAGATAAACATAAAAGAGGTAATAATTACTGCTGCCTTTTTATTTTATTTATTGTTATTATTATATTTCTCTCATCTTTTTTTATATTTATATGCACATTTTTCTTGTCTTGGCTATGGTTATTTGTATGCTTTCTAGATGGAAAAACTTAATATATACACATCAGTATTGTTCCCCCATGAAAGCAGCCTGTTCTGCTCTGAGCAAATTAATTCTCATCCACATAGTGGCTTTAGAACGAAAATGTGCAAATAAACAAAGAACAAAAAAAACTCTGTAACAATAATCAGCTACTCAGGAACCACTTTTAGAGAATGGAGGTATGGTTTTGCCTTCAGGGCCACCACAGATGGTCCAGCATCACAGCTGTTTTCACTCTGACATCCTGATGTTAGTCCACTTTCTTTGGCTTGCGATTCTTCCACAGGATAACCGCAGTGAAGGCCCCTGTAGAGAAGATAAGAATGATTTCAATCTAATATGACACATTGTGACAACTCATTTCATATTACGTGCAGAGAATTTAGACTCAAGCATGAGCTTTGTTTTGGAGTGACAGTCTACTCACCTATACAGAGGAGCAGGATTACTGCTGCGATGCCGGGCAGAATGACGGAGTACTCCCGAGGAAGAAAATACTTGTGCAATATGTGATTGCTGTCCACGAAAGGCTGGAAAAGGACAAAATACCACACAATGTTTAACAACCGTTCCATGTAATGTTTCATGTAATCATGATATTTACAGACAGATATCCTTTAAATGATCTATTTTAGAAAATGAGAAACCACTCAGGGAAACGATTCACCTATGTGATTTAGACATTTAGAAAAGGCCTGCTACTGACATGGAGTTCTTTAGATGACACAAGCTTCGTGTTGAAATGACATCTCTAATTTTGACTTTAGGAGACAAATAGAACGTACCAGGACGATGACCCAGACAGAGTAGTACGTAAACAGCAGGAGGCTGAAGACAACGAGACTCATGCCAACTGCTTGATCCACTCCTGTAGCCTGAAAACAAAAGCATGTATGACCCAAAATGTCCTGCAGACTTGAATAAACCGGGAATAACAATTTAAACTTTTTTTTTAAAATATACACTTGTTCTGGATTTTGATGCCTGCACGTTCCAAAAAAGTCTGAAAGTTGTGTAATACTCAAAACACACCAGTTTCCATTGTAATAGGTAATAGTATTATGATCGGGTATGAGAGGAGTGTTCGCGAAAGGTTCCAGTTTCCACCAGATCAGACATGTCACCCCCCCCTCTCTCTCCCTACCTTCCTGCCACTTTTTAGTTGTCCCATCAAATAAAAGTTCAAACATCCAAAATCCGGATAAATCTCTGCACATAAAGAGCAAGGCTGAAAAACAACAGTAAATGTCTTGTGACCTTTGACCCCTCAGACGGGGCCGTATTAAAAACCCACGATTGTGTGAAGGATTTTACTACATGGGATCAGGAACACTTAAACACTTTACTGTCAGTAAACATAGTTAATCTCTGCATCAACAAATAAAGTTAATTAAGACAAATACCCCACACACTTTTCTGGACAAGCTTGTCTGAGATGGACTGACTAACTGGTGTGCTGTGGTCTGATGAATCCACACTTCTGTTTTTGGAAATGATGAACATACGACTGTCCAGACTGTTTTTAGCTTAAAGTTCAAAGGCCAGCATCTGTGATGGTATAGGGGTGTGGCATGATGAGTAAACTGCTGTGAGGCACCATCAATACTCAGAGGTTTTGGAGCAACATATGTTGCCATCAAGGGGATGTCCTGCTTATTTCAGCAAGACGATGCCATAAACACACTCTGCACATGTTAAAGCGACGTGACTTCATAGTTAAAGAGTGTTTTCAGTCCAGGATTTTGTGGGCGGTCCTTAAAGGGTGGCTCGATGACACATTGAGGCAACCCTGAGCATTAAGGCTGTAGCGATACACTAATCTCACGATACGATACGATACATGCTATTCAGCCAACGATACGATTCGATTCAATGTGATACGATACTCTGACTGGACAGAGAGTCTATAGCTTGCAAATGCTGGACAAAATAAATTGGATTTTTGTCATATCACAACTCAAACAGAAATAGTGAAGAGTTTTTGAATGAAAATAATATTTTTCAATCCCTTTGCCCGACATATATATGCAGTTTTTCAACCAAGTATGAGAAGAACAATAAAATATGTCCTTTTAATACAAAAGGTCCCATACGTTTTTGCCTCATTTTTCTCAGACATGCCACTTAGCAAAGCAAAGACCCTCCAGAAAGTTGAGGGGAACCTGTCATTCAATAGAAATAGTATTTATTAAGGGTCGACCGATATATCGGCCGGCCGATATATCGGGCCGATATTAGCGTTGTTTAGGTGTATCGGCATCGGCCGATACACATGGCTGATACGGCCGATACGCATCCAGCGTCATTTACAGACAGGCGTTCAAGGGCAGCTCTGTGAAGACCCGCTATGCACGCTGCTGCAGCCCCCGCAGCATAGTATGCACATGGCATTGCACTGCATACAGTAGCATGCGTGTGCCTGAAAGTCATTAAGTGAGTCGAAAAAAACGGGAATGCTGTTTAAGTGCGTCGCATTTAAACTGCCAACCTAAACTAGGGAGCTGTAACACTAAGAGTAGGCTATGATGCAATCACCCGCAGTTTAAAGTTCAAATGAAGTCGGTGTTGTTATCAGTCACTGTCAATTCGGCGTTTGCAGGAGTTAAACCGGCGAACACCGGTGAAGCAGCCCAGTGTGTGTGTGTGTGTGTGAGTGAGTGTGCACGCACGTGAGGGAGAGACAGATGGAGCGAGAAAAAGTGATCAGCGCGGAGCGGAACAGTTGCTGTAATCAGATAACTGCACAACGAACCCAACAGTCCAGGACCTAATGAAACGTTTTGGGGTTTCGAGAAGAGGCTTGCTAAGCCATAGACTACTTTAGCTTACGTACGGGAATATTTTTCAACACATGGGGTAGCGCCGTGTCAGTGCATGTCGACACCGCGGGAGCAATAATGGCATGCGAGTGATTATCACTGAATAAACTTCTAAATCCCTCCTAAACGTAACTCGCCACGCATATTGTGTGCAATATAAGGGTACACTTCGTTAGAGTTAGAGGTGGCGTGGGATTTAATATTAACTAAGACAATGTCGAAATGGATAAAGTTTGATGCGTCAAACCTAAAGGGAGATTGTTGTGATTTGTCCCGCCCCTCTCCCCTCTTCCTGAAACAAAGCAGGGGGCAAGCAGCGAGGTTTTGTTTCTCCACAACTAAAACAAATTATGGTGTGCCCATTTTTTTATTTTTTTAAAAAGTGACAAATCTACAATTCATTCACTCACTTTGCAATGCGGATGATGATCAAGTCAGGCTATTTACTGTCACTGCCTGCTTCAAAGGCAATGGTATATCAAGTACAATATAGGCCTACAGTTGTAAAATAGGCCTAAACATTTACTCTAAATAATCTTTGTGTCATCCCCAACATTTCTCAAATGTGCAGTCAAGCTCTGTTGCCACTGTCAAGCCACAGTCCTTTGAATGTGTCAAGCCAAACTAATATATATTTTTTAAATAAATAAAAATGAATAAAAGCACCGAAGTATGTGGGCTATTCCTTTTTAAGTGGATATAATACTGTATAAGCATTAAGCAGACACTTAAAAAAAAAAATGCTCAATGGGCTTCAGACATGATTGTCATTTTCCTGTTATTCATGTTATTATAAATTATAAATTATTAAAAATAAATTTATTTTTAACTTGAGACCTGGAATATTTGTCATTTTTTAAACTTTTTTTTAACCCATATCGGTATCGGAAATCGGGTATCGGAAATCGGGTATCGGCCATGGGCCATGGGGAAAAAATCGGTATCGCATCGGCCATCAAAAAACCCGTATCGGTCGATCCCTAGTATTTATGAAGTTATTCTCTCACTCTGCTCTGTGCTCCCTGCTCTCTGTTCTACGCACACAGCTCTCTCTCGCTCTGTTGTCCTTTGATTGGCTAGAATAAGTCATAGGTACCCTCCACTGATTGGTTGAAAAAGAAACTAGTCTGTTTAGTAACGTTTTTCTATTTGTTGACTGTGCTTTAAGTCTGCAGAACATCTATTTTTCGATTGGTCTTTTACGTGGTAGAATAGAACAACAAGGAAGTGTCTCCGACAGACAAACTGTCTGACATCTCCGTCTTCAGCAGAATGTCAGGAAAACAGTGTAAAAAAACACATCTCTCTATCATAAACCGTTTTAGACATATTCACAGATATGTAAAACTTTAGACTTTTTGGGCAAATCTGCCCAATCCTAAACCCGAAGTGGTGGGAGCACTTCTGCTTTTAAGCATGAAGCATGCTGGATTTATGTTCGCCGTAGAGTTGTCACGATACTAAAATGAGTAACCACGATACTATACCAGACAAAGTATCACGGTTCCGGGTAATACCGCGATACTGCGGCCTTTTTTTAATATTATTATCTTTAAGTTAGTTTGAAACAACAACGTTTGTTTTTAAGCAAAATTAGTGTTGCCACTGACAAAGACGCCACGGCAGACTCGCTGCTCGGGCCCGGTGCTTCTGCCATGGTGAGTGTGTTGTCTCGTGTCTGGGCGAGACAGAACTTTAGCTTGTTGTTTGTTTTGAAGCGAGTTTCTATCGAAGCGGAGCTGTCTTCGCGGAGTTCATGCTTGCCGGCAGAAACACGCGAACAGCCAATCAGCTAACAGACGGGCGGACCCAGCGTGCAACAGCCTATCACATCCCTGGACGTCACCAGTAACGGGCAAACAGCCAATCATTCAGCAGCTGTGTAGTTCGGTTGCAGCACATGCCATGTTTTTTTTACGAGTGAGTAGCATGCAGTGAGAAGCCGGGAGGAGGGCAGAGGCGGCCGCTATGTAGCGGAGGCTGGCACCGGTAGTATAGTAATCCACGGTAGTACCGTCGTGTAAAATTTCTAGTATAGTAGCGACGGGTATGATTTGGTACCGCGGGGTACCGGGTATACCGTGGGTATCGTGCAACTCTAGTTCGCCGCCAATCTCTTGAATCTCCTCATTCTGACTGTGTAAATAGGAAGAGGAAGACGCCAGCATCTGTGTAAAGAGAGTATCTAGACGGGTAACTTGCTAGAAATGCTCTACAGCGACACTAGCGGCTGGCTGGCCTAATCGCTCCTCCTGCAAAGCCAACAGGGGAAATGGGCAGCGAGCAGAGTGCCAGGCGTAACACGGGGTTTTTGAATGGGACTTAATGTATCAATACTCGTGGCTAAAAAACGATACTGTCTGGGGAAACAAAATATCGATATCAAAATATTGACAAGCCCCCACAGTCCTGGAGCTGAGACTGATTTTGACACCAACTGGGCTGGGTGGTTAATAACACTTTCTTCTTCGGTCTGACAAACTCAGAACATATATTTATTCTGACTTTACACAGACTTTAGAGAAATAAATGGTAAATGGACTATACTTATATAACACCTTTCTAGTCTTCCGACCACTCAAAGCGCTCAGATTTATTGTCCTCGTGCTCACATTTTGTGCTCGTACTCAGATTTCTGCTGCTTTCTTTCAAAATGTGTGCTTGGACTCAAAACATCACATGCTTGTGCTCACATTTCTTCTGCTTGGACACAAACATTTCGCTTGCACTCAAATATGTACGATATATACAATATCTAAACGACGATAAGTATTTTTAGAAATATTTAAGATTAATTGTACATATATAAGCTGGCGTCTTAAATAGGTGACGATTCAAATAGCTGGCTAGTATATTAAATTGGTGTATTTTAAGAGAGGCAGTTTTACAAACAGACCATATACCCGCCCCTACGGAGCGCTCAAAAATGGCAAAGGAACACACTCAAGATTGGGCCACACTCTAGCTGTCTCCCTATTGGCTGGTGAAACACACTAATTTAAGTGCAAGGCGGGGGCGGGACATCCTTCAGTCTGAGACACTTCAACCTGAGAGGGCATGCTGTTTTGAGCGCACAGGACATGTTTTGAGCGCAAGCACATTAGATCTCAAGCGCGCACAGGACATATTTTAGTGCAAGTGAAATGTTGGTGTCCAAGCAGAAGAAATGTGAGCACAAGCATGTGATGTTTTGAGTACAAGCACACATTTTGAAAGAAAGCAGCAGAAATCTGAGTACAAGCACAAAATGTGAGCACGAGGACAATAAATCTGAGCATGAGAGGGAGAAATCATGCTCTCAAACTGAAAATGTGCGCTCTTGAATAAAGATAGGATAAGTCTTCCATATACATATCTCATTCAACCATTCACACACATTCACACACTGATGGCACAGCCTTCAGGGGTAATTTGGGGTTTAGTATCTTGCTCAAGGACATTTCGTCATGCAGACTGAAGGGATCGAACCGCCGCTCTTCCGATTAACGGACGATAAAATATCTTGTCCTCGTTGCATATTCAGTTGAATAAAAGGTCAAAAAGTCAAAATGAAAATCAGTGCATCCTGTGACAAGCGACACACTGTGTGGACAGAGCCACTCCATTCAAATACCTGGAAGTTCACACTAATTGGCTTATCCACCTGCACATATACACATGACGTCACACATGAGATACACTAAATCTGCCTTGTCAAATGAAGCCTGTAACCTTAAAACCAGTTCAGCTCCAGTTGAAATGAATGACTGCACAGCGACATTTGGTGAGAAGCTGCTAGACTGAGAGAAAGGTAAGGACAAGTGGTTATTTTTTGCGCCTTGTCTACATTAGTAAGTCAGTATTAAACTATCTGTACACTAAACAGACGATAACTCATTCTAATGGATTAACGTCAACTACCGAGCTACAGGCTAACACGAACGTCTCCAACATGTTTCTACAACCGTGAAGTTAGCCGAAGCTTCACTAATGACTCAAACTGTCCGAAGTTTTCATTCTTTTATTTTGAGCTTACAGCTAACAGCTAAAGAACTACAAAGAACTACATTTTCTGGACAGAAGTTTAATCGGCTTTTCTTCCTTACCATTCTGTTTGCTGACGTTTCCTGCTCCTCTTCTTCTTCCTCTTGATGAATTCAGCTGACACAATGCATCCACGGGTCACTGCTGCCCCCTACCGGCTAACCCGCAGAACACAGGAGAAAATCATAATGAAGTTACGGAGACTTTATGTCCAGCATGCAGGACATGTACACGTCATGAGGTAATCTTGTACAATCCAGTGTGATCCAACACAACAGCTCTGCCATAAATTCTACTTTTATAACGCTGATAATGCAGCACTAGGTCAGTTCATAGAGACAGGGTGGCTGGTTCAAGTCCAGCATGCAACAAAGTATGGAAGATGGACTGGTAGCTGGAGAGGTGCCAGTTCACCTGCCAACGTGCCCTTGAGCAGGGGCACCAAATCAGGGCACTGCTCTGGGTGGCTGCTCATCACTCCACCATCTCTCTCCACATTTGCCCCCCAGTAAACAATGTGTACATAAACGTGTGTGTGTGTGTGTGTGTGTGTGTGTGTGTGTGTGTGTGTGTGTATTTCGGGTTGAAATGCATGTAATGTAAAACTGAGTGAAAAAAAATAATTTAATAAAAGTCTCTTCTTCTTCTTTCAGTTTTTGTTGACTGTCAGAAACTTCTTCTCCCTACTCCTCTCCTCCTACTTTGTTTATTATTGAGGTCTTACTGGGTGCTGTTGTTGTTGTAATATTTTAAGGTGTTTCTAATATTATTGCCCCCTAACTGAGGTGGCCAATATATCACATTGGATTGTGTAAGTGTACCTAAAGAAGTATCCTGTCAGTGGATGTCTGTAAACCCAGTTAACAGAGTTAACAATTTACAATTCTGTCATTCCAACAATTAATAGATAAACATGACCTTCCCAGAAAGCACTTTTTTAAGTACCTGCAAATTAGAAGTTTTATATATTCCTAAATTAAAACTACCTCAGAACCTACACTGTCCACTCTCGAAAAATTCACGGTAAACCATTTATATGACAGAGGACAGTTATCAAAGTTTTATGATATACTATTAGCAGGCTCCAAAGAGAACTCGATTTCATATTTGGCTGCATGGAAGAATGATCTTCAGGCAAACATCTCTGTAGAGGACTGGGAGAAGGCATGTCTTTTTGCCCAAACCCAAACTATAAATACCAGATTTAAATTATTACAATATAAGTGGTTGCTCAGGACTTATATTACTCCGGTTAAACTGCATCATTTTAATCCTGAGATCCCTGATCTATGTACTAAATGCACTGAAGAAATTGGCACTCTCTATCACTGTATGTGGGAATGCTGAAAACTCCAGGTATTCTGGAAAGAGGTTCTGGAGCTGATTTCTAAATTGACGGATTGTGTGGTCCCCATCGCAGCTAAACTGTGTTTATTACACATATACCCTGAAGATTTTCCAGTGAATATGAAGAAACGCAAGCTAATCAATTTTTGTTTGCTGCAAGCCAAACGTGTAATTGCTTTGACCTGGAAGGATACTCAGAGACCTGATTCTAGACAGTGGGTTAAGGAGATGTCTTGCAGTCTGGCACTAGAAAAATTGACTTACATAGTAAGAGGGAAAGTTGAGGATTTTTATGAGATATGGACACCTTTTCTTATTTTTATGAATAACATGAATATACAAATGCCTGGGAACAGATAAGTTACCAATACCCCTGCAGAATGGCCTGAATGTTGTACCACAGCTAGAGAACTAAGGTTACGAATTGGGGGAGAGAAATGGGATGGTGACCACGTTTTATAACTCTACCTTAAAACTGTTCTTTTAATTTAACTCTATACTATTGTACTTTTTTAAAATTTATTTTATTTTATTTTTTTTTATTTATTTATTTTTTTATGTATTTTATGTATTTTTAATTATGAGTATTATTATTATTATTATCTATTTATTTTTCTTTTCTTATGGACTTAATTACCTTTTTTCCTCCGAGAGAACTGTTGGTTAAGAGAGGGTGGGAAGGGATTGGAAGGTTTGTTATTGTTTGTTGTGTTCATCATGTATTGTTTATTGAAAACGACCAAAATGCAATAAATAAAGTTTTGAAAAAAAAACAATTTACAATTCATATAGTTATCATAATATTTATAGTTCAAATTTCCCCTTTTCCTATTCTGATAGGCTTTATATTTAATAAAATATTTACAATGTCACAGGTACACTAGTGTGTGGTGCATCAGTCATGTGTATACAACAAATAAATGGAGCCACACTAAATACACAATAATGACAATCATAGGCGTTAACATTTTATTTGTTATGCATGCTTAATGCAAATTGTAATTCACTGCTCAACAACAGTGCCGTTGTTTACACAGCTATTAATGGAACATATAATCTCAACTGTTGATGTGACATTTACATGGATTTGCCAGTATTTTAACACAAAGAGAGAAAAAAGTTCTAAGTTTTAAATTGAACTTTTGAAGACAACACAACAGAGACAGTGGTGTTTATTTCACATATAAATGGTAAAAGAAGTGTTGAAATACATTTATTATCATTCTAAACTTTGACAGGTTCAATTCTTTTGTAAATAAAACCAATACACAATATAATCCATTCTAATTATGCAATGATTCTGTTTCAGTTCAAATTATCAAGAACAAATAAACCCTTTCACCGCAGAAAACAAAGCATTTAGTTGAATAATCGGAATTTATAAGGCCACAGGTTAGATAAGTATTTCTAGAACAAATCACAGTAGCAGACATTTCAGCAACACAATGGTTCCCTTAACTGGATGTATTCTCTATTGACCACACCCTTCACTGTAAATAACAACTGTTTATCATTTCAGTCCCATGTCACTGTACAATGTTAGCTTTTACATACAAATATGTACAAATATGTAGACCAGCCTGCTGGTCTGGAAAGAAAAGGAAAATAGATTGGAGGGTTCCATGTGTGACCATGAAGGCCTGACCTCATGTACATAGATACCGGAGAAAACTGTAAGCATGAAGTGATGAATATGGACTGCCACCGGACCAATTGGTTTTTATGTTTTCATGCGACAAATTCAAAAGCAGCAGAAAAAATTCCCCCAGTATTCCCACCACACCACTTGTACTGGTGCACATTTGATTTGTACAGTATTCATGTAGTATGGCTGGATGGAGCACAACAAACTTAAAAGGGAGGCTTTCCAGTATCTCATGTTTATCCTTTCACATCCGTCGAACGATGCATGTCCCGCATGCATTACAGAGGAACATTCACACATACAGTATCAACACAGACATAACATACACGCACAAATCCTGTGGGTGAGCATCTATTGTACATTGTCAGCTGGTACAACAGGGGCTTTGTGCTGCGGCAGGTGTGGGACTGACCTCAGTACAGCGAACACCAGGCCTACACTATCACTGTTACAGTAGCTCTATACATAATTTGACAGGGAAAGAATTTACACGTGATTCACTGTGATATGGACAACAGGAATTTCTTGTGAATCTACTATGAACTACAGTCCTACAGTATATTGCAGCAGCCTCATAAAATAAAAAAATATATATCGGCCTAAAACTACAAAGTGCAATGAGTTCTGGCTGCAGTGAGTCTTTTTGGTCAATGCTGTGCAGTCAGTGTGATGCTAGAATGTAGCAAGGGCAGCAGCAAGTAGGAGGCCAGTATTCTTCCTGTCACCTCCATTAATCTGAGCCTCTCAATCATAGTTAGCTCCAGGAAGTTGATCAACTGACTTAAATAAATATCTTGAAACTATATGGTTCTCCAGAATGGCATAAGCTGTGGTTCCAAAATGAGTTAACATTTAAAATATTCTAACTTAAAGCTGCCCTCAACACTTTATGAAATAATAACAATGGATCAGAACACCTAGGTGTAAATTTGGTCATTTGTAGAGAAAAATCCACAGCAAATAATCACCAACTCTGGAGTTGCCTCTCAGTTCCACGTTGCCTCTTTTAGCTCATTGTTTTGATTTTTTTCTATTCAGCCTACAGCAATGTAACATTCAATGTATGTTTAAAAGCGCTCCTGGTCATAAAATACTCGCATTCTGGGTTCGGCCTCTCTGTGCGTGCTTGATGTGACGCTCGGGTTGTGACAAAGATCTTGAAAAAGGACAAAAACTTTATGAGCAAGCAAGTACATCACCATAAAATCTTACAATCTTGATGAGTTTACAGGAGCATTCCAATTCAAAGAGTTAGTTAAGTGCAGAGAATGGAGAGTTACATATGGCCAGCCATATGAATATACTGTAGGCTTTGTGTTAAAAGCAGCCTTTGACAGATTCAACAAATTAGGTTTTTAGAACAATGAAACAAGAAATGAAACGTGGAAAAGAATAAGGACATTTAAAAACAGAACATTTCATGTCATTTTAGACCGTGCCATCTCCATTTCCCTTTTAGTGGTTACCAACAATCCTCCTCAAAGAGTACACATGTGCAAAATGGTATAATAAGAACTTATATACAGTGATAAAATAACATCAAAATATAAGATAAAAAGCTTCAGTTTCAGGCTGATTTTAACTCTGTCTGTTCTAGAGGACATCAGCCCTCAGAGGAGCGTTCAATGGCCCTAATGCTGCATTCGGTGGGTCCTCGTCAACTTGTAAAGTCAGACATTAACACAATGAAGTCACGTTTACTACATTTGACTTGTGTGGTAAATCCATCAGATGAACTGGACCAGTCAAGACAATGCTGTGGGGTGTAAATAATGTGTTCATGATAGTAATATAGATACACCAGGTACTACTTCCAGAAAACTGAAACATTCAATTTTACAAGTTGGCGAGGCCCTCCTGAATGCACCGTTATTTCAGTGTTACACTACAATTCCCAAAATGCAATGGTCTTCAGGGTATTGTTCAAGTAATTTGTGCACTTGAGCACTGGATGTGTTTCAGACCGGTCCCTTATTCAGTACTGCACGTAGTAAATCTCTGTACAGCTAATAAGACTAGAGTTGCACGGTATACACGGTCGTGCCAAATCTTAACGGTTCGTATTATACTAGAAATTCTACACGACGGTACTACCGTGGATTACTATACTTTGTCTAGTATCATGGTTACTCATTTTGGTATCGTGACAACTCTAATAAGGACTGCTGCATGAGTCAGCGATTTATTGAAATTGAGTCACTGATGAGTCAGTCAACGCAGAACAATATAAAATCAGCAACATATCTTATTAAATGGTTATAACTGAACTGTACATGTAAAGTAAAGTAACACTACAGTGTTAAATAAAGTCTGGTGCATCAGTTCATATTACATAGATTACATGTGTGTGTTCACATGTGTAAAGTGCAGCTATTAAGGCTGGATTCACCATGAGGAAGTCTGGGTTAGGGATAGGGTTAGTGCTAACTGCCACAGTTTTATCAAACTGACTAATTACCACTTTAATGACCTCAGACTTGAGTCACTGTTTTGATGACCTGCAAATTAAATGGACTTGGAAGTTAAAGACAAATGACTTGAGTCACATCTCTGCTATCTGCAGTGTGCTTAACCTGCTGCCACACCTTCCACGGAACATTTTCCCAGCAGACATTTGGACACATGTTACTTTATATTAACGATGGCTCTGTTCTATTCAAGTCTTGACAGAGTGACAGTGAACGAGCATGAACAAATAGCTGGACCCTGAAACTGAAGCAGCTAAACAGGATGCAGCCATCATTACATTACTTATTTCCACCTGTGATTTTCAGACTGTGTCAAAACTTGTTCTGTGAAAATCGATTCTGCTTGATGTTTGTTCACGGTCATCACCTTGAGTCCCTGCGGGCAGTCAGCTAAGCTGCATGCTGCTTTTTACATTCAAAGTTTCCACTGTGGACAGCTACTGACTCCAGGAACCCGAACTGAAGCAGAGACTGGTTTGATACACACCCACTGGACACTATTATTGTATTACTGTGAATTCTCAAACTGAATTACAGCCCAGACAAAAGGAAATGACTGCTATCTGTACTGCACACACAGTACATACATTAACATTAACAGAGTCATGTCAGTTGCTTCTGAGGCTGAATTTCATTTCAGCCTCTGGAGGGAAAAACTTGTTGTACAGAAATGAATAATTAATCTTCTCAAACCAATACGAATGAACAGAATGATGCAGTGAACGTTTTAAAAAGGTTTTGTGGATGTCAAACATAACGTTGTTTAGCAAAATCTGAAGTTTACCCATGGCCTGACACATTAGTGTTTATTTTGCGCTACATCAGGTAGCTAGCTAACAAAGCTAGCCAGCATTGCTCAAATACCGCATGACAGTGTTGAGGGGACAATGTAATGTCCACACAACATCAGTATGAAGAAATGATGCTAATAGCATGATGATACTCCGGGTGCCACCCCTCAACTTACATGCGTGACAACAAAATGTAACTTCAGATCCTGATGTTGAACTTGGCATTAAATCCAGAGTATGAGTTACGTATCTGCACACGAACATAAGGTCAATTTAGAGCATAGATTACTAATTCCTGTGCATTAGTATAAAATGTCTAAACACTCACTCACTGTTGAATTAATTGATTCTACTTGGCGGCAGTTTTCCAAACACCAACACACTCCAACACTTCCTGCAGATGTTCCACAATAAAAACTTCCAATGTAAGGGGAGGAACTGTTCTCCCTGCACTGCTGAAGTGTTTTAATGTGGCACAGTGTAGGAGGAGCTGTTAAATCTGCATCAACGGCAAACAACATTAACACAGCAGGGAGCACATTAAAGTGTGTTCAAATGTACTTAGAACATAATCAGTGAAATGAAAAATAAAGGCCTGCCTCATTCTTCATTTCAGGTCAAAATAAAAAGGCCTAGTCCACTATTTGAAAACACACGGTTATTGTGTTACACACCTACCACGACCCGATTAAATATCCTAGAAAGGTTCGAAATCTATGTCATAGTAGTCTTATTTCAAGCTGTGAGCATTGGTGACATGTATGCACATACGTGCACACACACAGTCACAGAGTTGAGGCTGGAGATGTGTTGCTGTCAGTGAGTCTCTATGACCACCGGCTCAAAAATACCAGGCGTTCCTCTGGGAAAACACAGAAAGACACGATCATTTATATCAAAGATACAAGGCTGGTAAAAAGTTCCAGTAAAGAGGTGTACCTGTTGTAAAACAGTGTACCTGTTGGTGAGCTGTGTCCCGCTGAGGGCCGTCGTTCCGTCTTTGCTGACAAAGAGTCTCAAGTGGCTGTCTGAAGAAAAAAAAAAGGGAATATAGACGAAAAAGTGAGCCACTGTATTCCACAAAACTAAATCCCCAAAACTGAAACTGTGTACCTACCTTCATTGTTGCTGTTGTCAGAAAAGTTTTGACTCTGGACAATCTTCTCCACAATGTCATCCGCATCAATGCGAGTATCATCCACACAGCTGGGCTGCCGCTCCACAGTGTCCTTCTTCCTCCTGTTGTTGGGCAAGGTGAACACCAGCAGAGAGAGGATTCATATCTGAAGCACAGCAACATTTCTTTCTTTTTTGCCACTTGTTTTACAATCACTGAGGAGTAATTATGCTTATTGTCTTAGCTAACTAATAACAATAACTGTTTTGTGACTGTTAAAATTAGGACAAATATATTCTTAAATGTGATACATTGAATATCAACAGTTTGAAGCCACAACTCCTTGACAAAAGCAGATGAAGTGGTGAGGTTATAAAGCTGTTCTGGTTCAGTGTGGAGGTTCTGTCACAAGACCAACAGAGCAAGTCACACACACAAATTTCCGGAAAATTCCTGGCATGTAAGTTTACACATGCCTGAGATTTCTATCAGTACGATGGAGTTCAGACATGCCTCACAGTGAGATCAGCTCATGACAGAGGCACAGGTGTGTGTGTGTGCGTGTGTATCTACCTAGAGGATCTGTTGGACATGAGGGCTGCTGCAGATGGTGGAGGAGGCCTCTCTGGTTTGGTGGGAGTTGCTTGTCGGTGAGGCTCGGTGGGGGTGGAGGGAGGCAGCTGGGAGGGGTGGGCGAGCCCGCATGAGGCGCTGCTGCTGGAGGAGGTGTTCCTATGGTGACTGAGGTCAGTCAGGCTGGAACAGCGAGAGTGAGCTGTGCTATAGCCTAGAGGAGAGGAGAGGAGAGGAGAGGAGAGGAGAGGAGAGGAGAGGAGAGGAGAGGAGAGGAGAGGAGAGGAGATAAAGGAAAAATTATCTTCACAATAATAGCTTGTTTTAGAACATGCACATGTGACATAGAGAGGGAAAGCTCTCTGACCTGAGATCTTGCTGTGCTGGCTGGCATAGCTGGAGCTGCGGAAGTGACCAGTGTGAAAGACCTCATCTGGACTGGACACACTCTCTCCCTCCTCAGGCAGTCCTGCAGATCACACAGCAAACACACTGTCACACCGTGGTGATGTCAAGCTGGGTTTTTGTTATGTCTTATCATTTCCTGTTTTATTTTGAAAGTTAACTCTCCTCTCGTTTCAGGTCACTTGCCCTTCCTCACGTGTCACCAGTCCGCTTTGTTCTGGGCCTGACACACACACTGACTTCAGAATAACACCACCTGGTAATACTGGGTCCAAAGTGTGAAACTTTGAAAAGCCAAATTAATGTCTTTTTATAGCAGACAGTATAAACTATAAAAAGAAGACACACATAACAAGACTAGAGGTAACTCTGGGTGAGTCTTTTCTCTATGCAGCAACTGATTTATAACGTTTTTAATGAGTAAGGGATGTAGGATTTGAGTCATATTTTCTGTACAATTTTTTTTTTTATCACTGCAGCTTCAGCAAATCAACTGTAAACCAAAGCTCACTAGAGTCCTGACTACATTTCCCAGTAGAACTGCCAATTGGAAAACATTCATTAAAACTAAAGCTAATAATAATATAATATAATCATTTTGATATGCAAAATGAGCATTATTTTACTCCATGAAATACTGGCAAGCATATCTTTAATTTAGAAATATTTGACTTGCACATACTACTTTTGTGTGTTATTTTCTTGTTTAGTTTTATTAGACTTGATTAAAGAGTACTAGGTTCAAGTGAGGAAAAACTTGAAAAACCCCACCAAAAACCCTTTTAACAGGGGAAAAAAAGAGAAAGATCTTTTAGATATGATGGTGTCTGACCATGAAGAGCTTTGTATGTATGGAGAAGACATTTTAATTCTATTCTAGATTTAACAGGTAGCCAGTGCAAGGAAGCCAAAATGGGAGAGATGTGATCTCTGATCTTGGTTCCTGTCAGAACCCGTGCAGCGGCATTCTGAATTAACTGCAAAGTCCTAAGAGACTTATTAGAGCAGCCTGATAACAAAGAGTTACAATAGTCCAGCCTAGAAGTAACAAATGCGTGGACTAGTTTTTCTGCATCCGCTTGAGACACGATGCGTCTGATTTTAGCGATGTTACGTAAGTGGAAGAATGCAGTCCTCGAAATTTGTTTTATATGGACGTTAAAGGACAAATCCTGATCAAAAACAACTCCAAGATTCTTTACAGTGGAGCTGGAGGCCAGGGTGATCCCATCTAAAGTAACTCTAAAGTAAGTCTCTAGAAAGAGAGTTTCTAAGGTGTTTGGGTCCAATTATAAGAACTTCAGTTTTGTCTGAATTTAACATCAGAAAATTGTGGGTCATCCAACTTTTTATATCCTTAAGGCATGCTTGGAGTTTAGTTAACTGATTGGTTTCATCAGGCTTGATCGATAAATATAATTGGGTGTCATTGGCACCATGTAGTGGTTCCTAATAATGTTTCTTAAAGGAAACATATGAACTGAATAGAAGTGGTCCTAGTATAGAACCTTAGACAGGTTGTAAACAAATCCCCAGTAAAGCATCACCATACATGTGTAACACACAGTGTTCTTGTGCTTGCCTTCAAAATGAAGGTCTTCAGATCATCAGGATGAACTCTTAACTTGTTTACAACCTGTCCTGTCTTGATTTTGCTGTTTCCATGTCAGTGTTCTCAGATTCCATACCAGATAGAAAAACTATGAAAATAAGATTTAAGTTGTAAGAACCTGAAATCCTCTGGTTGTAGTTTAGAGAAGACAGGGAACAAGAGAGCAGTTACCTGAGCTGCGTCCTGACAACTGTCTGGGTTTGAAGGCCCGAGGACCCTCCACAATGCCTCCCAGAGTCTGGACTGTGGCATCAGTGCTCTCACCCTTGCAGTCCAGCTGCAACGTGGGGTCATCGTCCCCGATGGAGATAGATTTGGCTGTACTAGGAGGCCTGATGGTGAAGACACAGGCACAAAATATAATGAGTATTGTAGGTCAGTCTGGGAAACAAAGGTTTTGATGATTATCCCACAAATAATACCGGAGTTAAAATATCCATTGTGATTTTTTTGTATACTGCACTATCTAGCTTAGAAAGGACAAATATCCCAGATAGCACACCAACACTGAATCAATGTCTCTCTTCCCAACATTTAACAACATTTAAATTTTTTTTATAGGGACAGCTGGAGAGCGGCAGGAATGCAGGGAGAGAGAGATCGGGAACGACATGCAGGAAAGAGCCACAGGTCAGATTCGAACCCTGGGCTTCCACAGCAAGGACTGAGCATTCACACATGGGGCGGCTGCTCTACCAACTGAGCTAAACGTTGCCGCGGGACTCACGTTTTAAAGCAGGGATCCCCAGACAGAAGATGCATCTCAATTGTTACCTATTAAAAAAAAAAGTTTTATTAAATTTCAGTGCTGATCGGTTCACTCTGTGTGTGTGTGTGTGTGTGTGTGTGTGTGTGTGTGTGCGTGCGTGCGTGCGTGCGTGCGTGCGTGCGTGCGTGTGTGTGTGTGCGTGTGGCCTGCCTTGAGGATAGAGTTGTCCTGTCGAGTGTTTTTGGTGTCATAACCCTCCAGGATGCAGCAGCGAACAGTGGAGCCTGAACCAGCAAACTCTGCAATGTTGAGATCAGCAAAACCAAGCTACAGACAGACAGACAGACAGACAGACAGACAGACAGACAGACAGACAGACAGACAGACAGACAGACAGACAGACAGACAGACAGACAGACAGACAGACAGACAGGACAAAAACTAAATGTTTAAGGTGAGAGTGGAGGTCATGTCATTCCTTTCATAGATCTGACTCAGCGGGAATGCTTCTTGCTCCTATTAGATGTTTTGTTTGTCTGTCCATCACATCTGTAACTGACAGTCAGTGCTGTCATGTGAGGAAGTGAATGAATTGAGTTCATATAGAAGTCAACAACCTCCTTTAACCTCTTCATTCATGAGTTCCTGCTCAGTCGCAGTTTGTGCTGATGGTGCTGACAGCAAATAAAAATACAATTCAACTCACAAGAAAGCTTTGCTAGGAAGATACTGATTCTTTTCTGTAAAGATGACACTGAAACTTGAGTTTGTTTGTTTTTTAACTTGATTTCTGTTGGTCTATCCAAACATTGTTGGATTCTAGACATTTTGCAAACTTTCCTCTAGTGCCATTCTCAGAACTAAATGTAAACTTTGTACAACACTATATTATAATCTGAAAAATATCATAATCTTTCCAAGAAGTTCACTGAACACAATTATGCTCACAACTGATGACCAAAGGCACATTTTCAAGCAATTTAGAGTATTTTTCTTGGTTTGGCTGCCAAAAAAAACAACAACTTCAAGATCCACTTACTAATAGATTGCTACATTTGTTGATATTGAGCACAATCTCGGCACTGTGAACAGTTAGTATTATTATTATAGTTCTATTTTCTTTAAAGTCAGTAGCCTACACAACAAATTTGTGCAGTGTCAGGATTTCTTGGACAGAAAAAAAAAGATTTTCGAAGAAGTTTAACCATGTGTAACCATTACAGAAATGCCAAAAACCAGTGTGATAGTCGAGACCACCTGAACCCAAACCAAGTCATAACCACTATCAAAACCAATCACTATATTAGGTAGCTAATCTGTGGCTGATGTTTTTTGTATGCAGGATTAACAGACTGAAGTGTGTTAAACACTGTCTGACAGCCACACCATCTTCATCATTCACTTTGTTGGAGTGCTTGTGAAGGGGGTCAGGGACAGGTGTGTCTAAAATAAAACCCAGTCCTCTTCAAAAAGTGGTCTTGAGACCAAGACCGATACTACAACACTGCCAAAAACTACAGTTTCTCAAATGACAACTTGGCTGGCTCCAGAAGTGAGTCAGTCTCCATAAGTCCCCATGTTCAAATGTCCAACTTCATAACAGAAATAAACATGTTTACAGCCTGGTACAAAAAACAGTTTTGGTCTCTATAGCTAATTTCCCTGTTCATGACAACTGTACTGAGGGTGATCTTATATACAACTCATCTGTTCAGATTATATTAAGGCTTAAAGTTATGCAGGATTAACAGCCTGGGACGCTTTGATTGACCTACACTTCACCTCAAGATGGCAGCAACCAGAGGACACCGAGTTTCACAAAAGTTCTTCAGAAATCTGTGTGTGTGTCATGGAGACTAGGTCCATGTTTTACACAGAGCGCACAGGGTTTCAATACAAAGAGATGTGGGCAGTGATTGGGTGAGGCTCTAAAAAAAGCAAAAAACCTTTAGCTTCTGATATTTTCACTGGTTAACTAAATAACTCTTAACTACACATTTAAACATGAATTTTAACAATCATTACTGACTACCTGACTGACTGACTGTCATTCCCATGACAAACAGTACCTCACCTCTTCTGTGACAAACATGACTCAGCACAAAGTGATCCTAATGATCAACCTGGAATGATGTATGATCCCTCTGATCAGGGTGTGACAGGGCAATATTCCAAACCTTATGTAGCTTCAGACTCTCTCACACACACACACACACACACACACACACACACACACACACACACACACACACACACACACACACACACACACACTCAAAGTATGACCTGTTACTGGCCACTTCACGCTGTCATTATCCTATGACTATGCCCTGTCACATGCCTCTGTAACAAAGCCCTGTGATGTTGACATGGTTGTTTTTACCATCACTGACACTGTAAAAGTGCCTTTTATAAAGCAACTTTATAAGTTCACAGGTTCAGTAGGTGAGCTGAACTGGGTTCAGCTGGACTACAGATGAGTTTTTATATCTTAATCTGGTCACCAATCAGAAAACAAACTTACCTTTGAGAAAGCCTTGCCTCCTTTGAGCTCCTGCAAAAAGATAGAGAGCAAAACACTGAAGACACCGTCTCAACAGTCCTTAAACACATCACATCAATATTAAAACCCAGAGTTCAACTATGAGACAGGTGCCATGGACAAATCAAATATACTTTGTATTACATTCATCATGCAGAGGGGTCATTCCTGCATGAAGTCATGTTGGGGGAAGAATGGCAATGCCTTTAAACTCATAACCCAGAGAAGGAAGGAGAGGTGGGTGCTGGGAATTGTAGTTTACCTTGCGTACAGACACCCTGCAGACGCAGGGGTCCAACACTCCGGTGATGGGATTGGCGCTCATTTTACACACGAAAGAGAACTTCTTCCTCCATCGAACACAATTTTGCTGCACCTCCTCCCTGCGCACACACACACACACACACACACACACACACACACACACACACACACACACACACACACACACACACACACACACACACACACACACACACAGAACAGAGTAGACTGTGTGGGAAACAAATATTTAACAAAGCATACAGTTTAGAGCAAAACTATATTTACAGTAAATAGGTTTAAACTTTAAACTTTAAAATTGCTAGCTAGGGCTAGGGGTCGCTAAAACTTCATGGGGAGGTCACAGGTATAAGAAAAGTTGTTTTTTTAAAATATACAGAAGGTTTATATCTCAACATTGAATGAAAAAAAAAAACTAACAGGATGAGAACACTGTGAAGACCTGAACACAAGCAGTCTCTGCTAAACTGCCTCGTCCTGTATTAGAAAAGTACACAGTTCGAGCTAATACATATAAAGAGCTAACAGAGCAGTAGGAAAGCTTGAGTATTTTGAAGCGTGGTTGTGTGACCACAGTCGGTGTATTACCTACAGTAGGCAGTATTCAGGGTGAGTTTGTAAAAGCAGGCTGGGATCTCAGGATCTTTATTTAGTAGAAGGATATGCAAGATTATTCCAATGTGAGCAGGTAGGCTGAACACATGAGGTTAAAGGCTCTGTCATTATTGTTCTCAGTGAGAGACAAACACTTTTAACAGATCCAGTATAGGCCGTGTTAAGCATGTGTTGGCGAGCTGTGTTACTTTCATTTCACTGCAGGGTCACCAACCCTCTTGTGGTCCTGTTTAACAGCACTGCTGAGGGGACAAAGTGCCATCATCAATTTAAAAAAGTGTTCAGCTACCAGAACGTCTGTGACTTGTAACTGAATGTTTGTGGACTGGAGTAATAAAGTCCATGAGGCCGTGCTGCAGTTTGATAGTCCAGATGATCTCATCTGGGTCTGTTGAGGGGTTTTCCACTTTCAGAGATTAAAAACAGATTCTGTGTTTATCTGCATGTAGTTCGATGCAGGACATTCTTACTCTCCAGTGTAGTGGAGATGCAATCATTTTAAAATCCTGTCCAAGTGGTGTCAAAAGCCAGACAAGTCAGACACCGAGCTGGACAAACTGTATCAATATATATATAGTATATATCGTTGATATCTATGCTGCAGGGGGGGTTATTACAGCCTGGGCATGAGGGGCTGTTAAATGATATGATACTGTGTAGAGAAGCAGTAGATGCTGCACTGCTTGTTGCACTAAATTTATTCAGGAGTTCTCATTCTGATACATCCTGAAATACTCCACCATCTAGACTAAAATATAAACACCCTTTAAAGGTGCAGTGTGTTAGATTTGGGGCCTTTATTTTAAGAATAAGGCAGACATGGGATATAATATTCATAACCATGTTTTCATGCATGTATAATCACCTGAAATAAAAATCTTTTTGTTTTTGTCACTTAAAAATTCTCCTTTTATATCTACAGTGGGAGCGGGTCTTCTTTCATAGAGGCCGCCATGTTGAAACACTGTGTTTCGATGGAAGCCCAGAACAGACAAACTAAACACTGACTCTTTTAAGTGTTGTTTCTCCTTTACACTAAGAAGCTGAGGGTGACGTGAGGAGATTGCAATGGAGAGATTACACCACTAGATGCAACAATGTAAATTCTACACACTGGACCTTTAATGACAAACATACTGGTTGAATTAAAGTTAATTTGTTTAATCTTGAATAATTGCATTCATTGAATAATAACTGAATAAAAGCAGCACAGAAGAGGTTCTCTTACTTTCATCAGAGGAAATGTTACACATTGTTACACAATACAGGGGATTAGTAACACACAGACAAGCCCTCCTCGGATATTACTACCTTCATCACTGTGTTTAACTGATGGTTTTCTTGTCATTCAGAGATAATTAACCTTTACATAAAATAACTTTACTTGTTTTGCCCCAAGGGCCTTAACTGAAAAATGGTCAATTCATAAACAAACATTCAGAATATTAATCAGATGAAATAAAAAAACATAGGATAATGTGGCACAACACGGTGACTTCTTTTCTGACCAGGTAGGTGTCCGCCACTGATTGGCAACCTTACACACACACTGGAGTGGTATGAGGTGATAAAATAAAGGTAACGTCTGTTTTTCATTGAACTGCCTGTTTTATTTAACCTTTGCTGTCCCCACATATCTGCCAAGGGGCGAATCCAAGCTGTAGATTGTGGTCCTGCTTGACACCCACTACAAATAATACTGACATTATTATCCTCATTATTAACACAATTAATCATTTTTCTATTAGAATTATAGCTGTTATGCATCTTTGTCCCTCTAAACTGCAGTAGATGGCCACGTATCATGATCTGGGTTCTGTTTGAGGTTTCTATCTCTGTGTGCTTGTTTAAGCTGAGTGGTACTGCTTCACAAAAAAGTTCTGAAGTTCTTTCAACCACTGTGATTTTACTTTGACTGACGTGTTAACTATGGAATCACATTCTGTATGAGGTGTATGTCTAAAGCAGGCACTGCTAAAGATGTCTCCTTAAGTGTTCTGCAATGAGCTAAACTTAGAAAATGACATATATCTCACATGGAGAATTTATGCAAGCAACTATATGTAAAAGCAATGTCTGTCACCTTCAATAGTGTTTCAGCCTAACAGTGAATGCTGACAGTGATTCAGATCTACCACTCGTTCCTTCATCAGCACAATCACTAAGAATTCCTTGTACCAGCCACTGAACATCAAAGGGTTCCATGAATGTGGAGCAGGGTGGAGCCGGGAAAGAAAAAGGCCATGCGTGCTCTTCATATCTTCATTTGTGAAATTTGGGAGGCAACACAGTGAAATTAGGTCTAGTGGGATTTACCCAGTGTGTCCCTTCTTCATTCTCTAAAAGGGCTTTGAATAAAGAGCAGCAGTAAGTAAGAAACACAAGATAACACAGCAGTGCTATCAGGAAACTAATCACAAATGAAAAATCAAGATTTACTAACGTCTCACACTTTACTCTCACAGCACACAGGCCATCAGTGCTTGTCCCGACTTAGCTGGAAAACTTTGATACCATCTGTCCCTGCCCAGCTCATGTCAGAGGCAATATTACATAACAATCATCCAGATTGCTAAATGATCAGCGCTTCAGTTACACAACACACACATATAGACTCAGCAGCATGTTGATGGTGGAGCTACAGCAACAATCTAAAGCTTGAAACTTTAAATCAGTAACATGCTCTGTAAGCCCCTACTGACCCTTGATCCCAAGCCCTGTCCCTTTTCACTCTGGGCTCCAATGTCCTGACTTCGACTTCCTGGAAAAGAAAAGTTTGTATCTGTAGTCCGGTAAAATATCTATGGTTCAGTCATAGTTCTAATGACTAATGTCAAGATAAAACTGCATATTTCAGGGCTGCCTTTTATTGTGACACACCTATGCAATAGTCCTGCTGTTTAAGCAGCATCTTGACATGCCAGACCTGTCAGGCAGATGGATTATCTTGGAAAAGGCAGATATTTACACATTTATTTATTATTTGAATTCTGACGTTGATAATGAAGTCAGATTTTTTACCGGGTTGTCCACGTTTATATTTCCTGCATCCATCTTCTGGACTTTGTAGTTTTACCACAGATCACTTCAATAACATTCGTTGTCACATGATGATGTAGTCTAGTGTAAGAGCAGTCGGATTCTCTGGACACCACGGTCGTCTTCTCCTTACTCCTTATGAACTCTTGTTCACATCCTTCCTTGACCTTGACTTCAAGGAAAAGTGGTCAAGAAAGGACTTTTTTTTTTTTTTGACTCTGTGTCCGCACCCCTCATCTGGCTTTTTAGCAGCTAAATGCTGGAACCAGGATTGATGAGGGTCAGGTTTGTAGGCCAAAAACCCAAAACAAAGAGCTAAAGGAGGCGGAAATATTCATCAGGTGATAATTGTCTATGTTTGTCATAATGAGGGATCTCATCATAAATCGTATTATAAAATGTGTGCTCCATTCAGGCAAAGTGTTAATCGTGGGACACTAGTGTTTTGGCAGCACCCCAGCACACAATCACTGTAGTTTCGAGTGTAAAACGGAAGAAAATAGACTACAGAGAAACATAGGGAAGAAAGTATGCCTCAAAGTCGTCACCTCAGCTGAGCTGCTCATATGTAAAGACAGATCTGCTGCATGCTGGGGCATGTTAGGACTAATCTATTTTCATAGACCCTCATTTTTTTCTACAATTCTGTTTAGCATTCATCATTGATGTAAAAGACCTTATATATCAGTTAACAGAACTTTTACTTCTTCATCTTCGTTTTTACAGAAACAATCACAAGAGCTTAAGTCAATATCTTGACATGGCATACTTTTCACAACATTGGCCTTTACTTTTCATTTATCACCACATATCTGAAGGGTGACCTGAAGTTTAAAGCTCTTTTAAAACAACAAGCCTGGAGGCTGCCAGCTGCCTAGGAGAGGCAGAAAATGGCCAGACAGGTTCTGCCACTTCTTTTCTTACAGCCCGACCTGCCTGCCTTCACAAGCACACCATTGTACAGCAGTTGATACAAGACACGCTTTCTCCCACAGTAAAACTATGCTTAACATGGATAGTTGGTCACAGCTTCCAAGAGACTGTTCCTAGGAATCACAGTCTGACTCAGATCTGACCATTTTCCTGTGACGGCCTTTTTCTTTGGCACTAACCGCACAACTTAACTTGTTCAGTATTCCTACACAGGAGCCCGAATGTGCTGCACACTGTATTACACCACAGATCAACTGTTTGAGTCAGAAAGTTGAATATTTCTAAAGAAATGCTTGGGTTTTTCCAGGCTGTGCCACTGTGAATCTGTCGCTTGATTTTTTTTAGGGTGGGCCAGTTTAATGTGGCTGACCCTGTTCACAGCAGTGTTGGGATCCCTGTTTGCTTCTTCAAAATGGGTACGCGCTGACCTCCCTCTACTGTATGTAACACATTATAAGTACAGGTAAGTACCTTATACAACCCAGTTCAAACAAAGAGCTAAAGGAGGCTGAAACATTCAGTGAAACCATAGTTGGGTGATAATTGATGTTTGTCACAATAAGGGACAGCTTTATATACTGTGAAGTCATTTTGTCCAAAATACCCAAACTAACTAAAGTACAGTACTTCAGTGAATGTTACTTTCCACTGCTGCAGAGTATATAGTACTCAATAATATGGAATACATAGGTCTACTGTGTAAGATTACATACGTATAACTAGGGATGTAACGATACATCGTGACACGATTAAAAATCGGTACAAATGCGTGACGACTTGCATCGGTTGACAGAAAAAATGAATCACGATTATTGGCGAATGCGAGAGAAGTAGGATATGAGAGACTCTCATTAAAGAGTTAATGAACTATCATCTTGTTGTTTTTATTTTCAGTTAGCTCATACTTCAAGCTGAAAGGTAATGGTCAGATCAGCTGCTTGCTGGCAGCCCTAATAAGAACACAAACTGCTTGAGAGGTTCTGTAAAGAGAGATTTTTTTCCTACAAATAAAAAGATAATTTTATTTGGTCAGAATTTGTCTATAGCTCATTTTCGTGACTCGTGACTCGAATCGAGTCGTGAGTTGAGTGTATCGTTACATCCCTACGTATACCTTAGCAGAGTGGTTTTCAAACTGTGGGTCGGGCCCTCTTGAAGAGGCGTACAGCCACTGTACCAAACCCTGGCTCACTGGACCACACTGGACAGACGATCCATCCACAAAGCTGTCATGACCGTACAACAATGCATAATTACAACTATGGAAGCAGAAGCAGTTCCTTGCTCTGCTCTGTGAAGAATACATGACTGTTCTATTTTTGACAGATGCCACTCCAAGCAGCACACAGCACATCGAGCTGGGAGGCAAATGACAGCTTGAAAAATCCAATATATTGTCAAAACAAAACATACTGTGCTGACTTTTGATTGTAAAAGCAGACAAAATGGAAACAACTTAACTAAGTAGCCTGAAAAAATGATCAAATCTGAGCAAAAATTGTGGTGGGCAAAACACTTCTGAAGCACTGCCATGACAACAGAGCTGTGCCCATTTGAACTTAGGGAACACACACATATACACAATTAGGTCCATAGCAAACCATTTATGTCTTACACTGAGTTTACAGTGACACTGTTTAACGTATTAAGCCATACGCACAGAATGAACAGATGGACACAGGAGGAGTACATTATGTCAGAGAATCTTAGAATCTACTGTTAGTGATGAGAATTCAAGTTGCCGTGAAGGAGCAAAATAAAACTTTTTACAGCAACCAGTCAAGCCTGCAGTATTTGACACATTTGGGTGGAGTGCTACTTTAACAGGTTATGCATGATAGTAAAGTTGACACAACCTGATTGACACAAAGTCATGATAACATTGTAGTGACGCAGGATTTTTTTAAGCATCTCAAAACATTTCCAGTTCTGAAAACAGAAAAGAGGAACTGGAAAAGCAATCCAAAGATAGAGGACTGGAACTCCCATCCTTTTTCTCTTTTAAAATGCACCAGTGTGTAAGATTTAGTGGCAGTGTAGCGGCACAGTTTTACAGCACGTCATAATAACATCTATGGAATAATCAAGATAATTAACCACATTTAATCCAATATGTCAAACATGCTTTATTCAGTTCCTTTTTCCACATGGCTGTAACTACTTTTTAGAGTGTCCGTGCTTAAGTATAATCTGACATTTCTTGTTGTAACCTTATACATTTTTAGAACATTTATAGCCTGCTCACTTAAAGGTGTAAACGTACCTGACACTGAATAATGGAAGCATAAACAGGAGTACTTCTAGTTATAGCAGGCAGGAGACTGAGCAGACTTACTGGTGAGAGACCAGCACATCAGACTGGTTACACTTCCCGTTTGTACAGCAACACTGAACTAGAAACAGCTTCTGAGCTGCTCCATTCAAAGCCAAATCAAACCACTGCGTCCACCACAGTTAACTATACTGGTGGCTTTCAAACTGAGGTACATTGTATTGTGTCACCATGCTACAGCAAGAACTAAATTAGATTAATCTGTGAGGATAACCACCGCAGTCAATGTGCCAAAACCGATCCAGACACCTGCTGGAGACAGATCCAGCAAGTGCATAAAAACATCAAAACTTGAAGTAGGGAAACAGTCTTGACCAGGCCAGGCTAGCTGTTTCACTTTGCTTTCAATCTTTTCAAAGTAATTATCAAGCCAAGGTATTGTTTATTAACTTAAGTCATCAGTATTCCCATTAACCTGTTTGAGAGGCACTCTTCTTTACAGCAGCACAATAAAAGCTGCACTTCCTTCAGCGTGTCACTGTGTGTCATCCCATTGGTTAAATGGTGGCCCCTTGCAGTGCATTAAATTAAAATAAAATATATTAAATATGCAGTCAAGTGTAAGATATAAATCCACAGGAAAAGATAAGATAAAGAAGGCCGACTCACTTTCATCCTGGCCGTGCAGACACTGTGCTAAATGTAGGTCGTGTCAGTGAAGCTGCACACATCGTGTTTCTCGTCAAGCTCTGTACCTTTGTATGCTTGCAGAAAAGAAGAACTTTGTAGATTTATATGAGAGATTCTGTGAACAATTCTATTTATATTTTCAGTCATTTGTACAGCTGGAGGTTTTATTGACCCTCTCAACTATTGTTTGTCTGTTGTGTAACAGCGCCTGATGCTGTGGGCCACGCCTGTGTTCTACTGAATTAAGTACAGTAGAGGAATCTGTTCAAGTGTCAGACTTTGAGGCTGTATCAGCAGACAGAGTGTTAGGACTTTTAGAATACCAGCTCCTGTACATAGTTTTGAGTACATTAAAGAAAGAGTGTGTGGTTCTGTGTGCAAATTTTTATCAAATTATATATATTTTTAACACCTACAGCTGTAGACTTGTCTGTAAAAATAAATTGTTTAGATGCTAAAAGAAGGTGTCTAACAGTATCTTAGCTCCAGCTTCTCAAACAAGACTTTTGACTATTTGATCAACTTTTATTTTTATATATCACACTTAATCTGTTTGCTCATATCTTAATATCTGACATCCTTTCAACAAACAAACACTACCAACTGGGCCACATCTGGATGGGTATGACGTAGCAGTTTTCAAACAGGGCTATGAAGAGTGTATGCTGCATCTGTAGATGTTTCCTCCAGCTGATCACCTTAAATCAAAGTTCTCTACTTAAGGAGGGTACTCAATAGAGGGCAGATTTTCACCATCCGAAGCACTTAGTGCAATGCCACCACAACTGCCAAAAGGAAAGTCTTGAATAAAGTTTGGGGATAAAACACAAAAGAAAACACAAAACAGGATGGCCTTAAAAGACAAGAGGAACCACTGTTGGCCAGTCTGCATAGAGCTAATTACATCTGCCCCCAGTAAATAAATTTAAATCCAAAAAGTAATTGCTGTCATGTTCAAGTTGTAACATCAACAAACCAAATTCATCAAAATCAGTTCAGAAAAAGTGAGTCAGTCAATTTTGTAAGTGTGCATTCTCAATACACAAATAATTGTTTACTAGCGGATCTTGTTCAATATGACCACAATAGACACATTGCAGCAACATAGACCAGCAGCCAATGGGGTATCTTTTCTTTGGCTCTCACAGTCAAAAAAACATCTTGAATTGTGCCTGACCTTAGTGAATCACAACATATCAGGCACAGAATAAGTCTGCAGCAGGTCCGGTTCAATATAAGCGTGTCAGTTTATGAACCACAATTAAGGCCAAAATGTAACCTAAAACAGAGCAGGCTTACACCTGGCGATGTTAATAACTGGACACACGTCATGAAGAATATGAGGAAGTTAAACACCTGGTGTTCACAGTTATTTGTATGCAGGCAAATGCACTGATACAGAGTCATATCTGCTAGTTGCCTGTTCATTTTAGCGCTGACATGCCTACTTTCAGACATTTGGACCATAACAGTGTTTTTGCACTGTACTACAATTTACATAAAGTTCAGGTTACTGCTAACCATATTTGCCAGATACCCACTGGATTCCATTCTTTCCACTCCACTGTGAATGAACCTGCACTGACTTGAAACCGGCTTGATTTAGGTCATATGTTAGAACTGCTTTAAAGAAATAGCTCATTGCACTTTTTCATGTTCTTTTCAATGGTGAGATCAGTGTGTGCCATGTGACGATTAGCCTAGCTTAGCATAAAGACTGGAACACCATCCCAGTGGCATTGGTTTAGTGCCGCTGATCTTGGATTCAGGACATGTGCTCACTGATCTTATCTGGTAATCCACCCTATAGCCATATGGCCTCCTAAAGTCAAAATCTTTTTACATTTCTGTTTTATATAGAATAAAAGAAATACCATGCAATGTCTTAATTTGCTGATGGGAGGTGAATATTTAAGTGTTACATAAAGTTGGGCTGTCTCCAGCTCCACGCAGACATGACACTGACTGACTGACTTGATTTTTAGCTTCAGATGAAGTTGAGTTAAGCTGAGTTTTTTTAGCAAAGTTATTACTGAGCGGTGAATTGCATACCGGTCTATCTCTGCGAGCTGCTTTCTTAAATGTAGAGGAATGAATGAAAACCAGGAGAGGACAAACAGGCCCACGTTTAAAAGAATCAGAAACATTCTGGTATGTTCTAAATGGGTTAAAACATGCAAATACTTTGGTGTGGTCTTTGAAGGATCGTCTGTTATTCTTTGAACCTGCAGACCTGTCATAGCACTCCCCCACAGCTTATTGAGCCAAGTGAGTCTTACTGGAGTCATGCCAGTGAGATTTATATATTAATGGCTGGTGGTAGGGAAGGGAAGAATGTGTTTTATTAAAGCAAAACTGTGGAGCTACCATAAAATAACACATTTTAAATCATGTTGATGCTACACTGACTTGTAAATCAGGTGAATAGCAGGTGTCTCTGTCATTCGTTCATCTGTACTCACACTATGTAACTTTGGGCTCCAGGTTGGGAGAAGTATGTAACGCTTTACGGCACTAAGTCACACACCACCAACTATTTGACTGATTTTGGTGAAACTGGATCATATTTTATGGAGAAAACGTTTTCTGATTTTCACTCTGATGTCCTCTGGCTGCTCTACCTGAACTCTCTGTGATTTACAGAGTTTCCTGATGGACAGTGAAGTAAACTGCTGATAACTGTAGCTGTTGTTAGCTAATGTTAGCTCAGTTTGTTAGCCAGGCTAAGCTCTAAGAGAGTTCAGAGCACCGGGGGAGTGTTAGTGTTTAAAAGCAGAGAGTAACCATACAAGAAGCCAGTTAATTGTAAGTAATGTAATCAGAACAAATACTTGAGTACAGCTAAACATTATTACCACAGTGGAATTACACTCAGACACTGGAGACAACAAATCATAAAAATACCAATTTCTACATAATGTTGCTTTAAACTGCTAACTGAAATAATAACAGTGTCAGTTCATCCAAGCCACAAGCACACATAATCTATGGAGACAGTACTAGTGAACTGACTCGGACCCAGTGAAGGTCAGACATTAAGAGACATCAGTTTGAATGCAAGCAAGAGAGTGGATGACTTTTCTGCTCTTTTAACAATGCCACCCAGGAGTCATTGAGCAAACCCATTCACCTCAACATGCTCTCACAGAGAGACTGAAAAACCAGCAGCAGAAGTCTTTGTCAATGCTTGGCAGCTCTCCAGTGTGACCGTACTCCAGGGTGGAGCTGAGAAACATTATGAAGGCAACTTTCCCAAGAGACATAAGGGTGAAACAACACATAATGTACTAAAGGTTAAACTGCAAGACATGCAGTTTCATACCAGTCTGTCTCCCTTATCAGAGGTGGAAAACTACCAACAAACAGACGTCAGTACCCACTCCTTTGTAGCAGAATGTGTCTACATAGTCCAGCCTGGCTGTTTGTAGAAAACAGAAAAGTGTCAACAGCTGGAATGGAAAGGAATGACATTTAACATCCATGGAGGCAGTCAGTAAGTTTTTTTTGGAAGCAGATCAACCACAGGTTTAGATTCCATGCAATAAGAGGTTTTAGTGGGTTACAACAAGGAAGTGACATGTTGTTCTAAATACCTGGATGACGAGATGGCAAAGTCCCCACCATCAATGAGCCGGATCTTACAGAAAAGCACTCCATTGACAAAAGGCACCGCTGTGAGCTCCTCCAATGTGAAATGCACTTGAAACTTGAACTTCTTCTTTTTCATCAAGAAAGACATTGTTCCCAGCTGCTGGAGTGTGCTCATGGTATGATGAACACCAATGAATGGATTCAATAAATATACAGCAGACTGTGTTTGGCTTTAAAGTGGTGGCTGGGAATACTTCTTTGGTTCAAGGTTGATCATTTTCTGAAGAACTGTTTTGACCTGAACATGAGACACAAAATGCAACATTAAAAATCATTTTCAAAACAACTGTGTGAAGGTTTGTGCAGCAGTGACAGCTGTGCAAATCAGCTTTATTTCTTCTATCTCACACTGCAACACCTCCTACATACTGACACCGTTTAAACCCAATGAATTCGGTGTTTTCTGACTGAAAGTCCGCGTTTGTTCGTCTTTTCTCTAACATTTCACAGACTCTCCCAGCGCAGACAGCTGCCACGCAAACACCGAAACTGCTCGCGACTCGCTCGCGAGCTCGTAAACTTGTAAACTTCTCACCGTTCCGTCGGTCCGGTGCTCCTCATACTCGGTGAAAGAGTACAGCTGTGTACCGATGCACACGTTTTGGAGTGTGGCGTGTTCTTTGGCACTTTTCTCAGCTTCACTGCATCCTCACCAACTTTTCCCTCTCAGGCAGAGAGTTCAACAGTCAGTCAGTCAGAGCAGCTCCGTGAACGTCTCAGAGCTCACGGGGCCAGTTAGGGACCGTCCACAAAGTGTGAGCAGAGAACGCCCGCACGGAAATGTGAACATGTAATACCTGTAGGCCTATACCAATATATCTGTATGTATATTAATATATAATTTATTTATATGTAATATATCCACATTACATGTTTGTCGTTATTTTACTACGCTACTAAAGATATGACATACATACATATACATTCCATAAACATGTCATTTTTATATATTTGGCAAATGTCTAAGCAAATACACTTCAAATATGTTCATGGCAAAATGTTTAGTATTTGGACATATATGCAATGATTTATACTACACTGTAAAAAGAAAGTCACAGTATGAATGTGACAGTAAAATATGCAATAAAGTATTCCTGTGTTTTCCTGTGTTGTTGTATTTCAGGGAATTTCTACAAAACAACGCAATTTTATATTAGAGGCTGTTAGTTGTACAGTCAAACACCGTAATATTTAATGGCATATTTTACAGTCTGATCTTACTGTTTTAGTTTGACAGTCTTTCATCGTAAAAATCCAGAGACATTTTAATATATGGGATAAAACGCCAACCTTCAAACATGAAATCCACATTACCAATATCCTTTTACCATAATATTAGAAAAGGTTATACTGTATTTATTACGGTAAGATTCTGGCAATAATAGCTGCCTTTTTTTTACCATAAAAACAACTGTTTCCTTTACACATATGATTATTAATAGAAAATATAAGAAGATTTATTGCCATAAATATAAATAGCCTATGCATAAATGCAACATAGAGTAGCTGAAGGTATTTTGTATATATGCTGTATATACAGGCCTTGTGTCACTTACATGTACAATATATTTAACACATAGACATATATGTTCAGACATATACTCATGCAGTAATAATATACCATATAATAACCATATGTTTTCCATATATCATGAATGTATTTAGAAAATTTCAATGAACACACTTAGTCTTGTAGTGAATATGTATCTTTGTGAGTTAACAGAGAGCATGCAATTTTAAATTTCTTTAATAAAAAATAAAAAGGTTTTCATCTCTTTTTGAAAAAAAGGGAGGAATTTTAAATTTGAATGTTATTACATAAATATTATTTTTAATACACGCTTAACACACTGTGGTTCGAAAGTAAAAGTAACAACATCATGTTACCATCATGTTATCATCATGTATCACAATCATGATTCTAAATAAATACACTAGTGTTGAAATGTTTCTGATGAGAATTAAGAATACTTTACTACTGTAGCAAATGTCCATTACAGTAAAAAGTACAGGGAAATGACTGATATGTAATTATTTATTCACATGAAGCCATAAAGTCTGTTCTCAGCAGCCAATAATTCAGCAGTTCATATATCCAAAACAAAACAGCTTCATAAATATGAAGAGATTTGCCAGTTTTAGATTGCTAGTTTTGTTATCACTCGACACATGATAAGACTGTGAGCTCTTGTTGAGGTAATGGAAGAGGCGGGGGAATCCCTGAAGCTTTCTTTTGAACATCTACAACCAATCAGCTCCCCAGAGGTAGGCTTCCTCTGAGATGTGTGGAGGAGTCATACATGTCTCTAGACCAGCTTCTTCACAAAGTTGGCTGTAAGATAAAGTCACACAGTCTATACACCACTTCTTAAAATGGAGAAAACATGAAATAATAACTAATAATTGCAGATATAAACAGCTTCAGGCTCTGCTTTTCAAGATTCTAAAATAAAACTGTTTTACTAAAACATATTCATGACATCATCCTATAGTGTATGCAGATGATCAAGACACTTTGTGTAATAATCATGTAATCATTTTGAGGAAACCTGTCAATCTTTGTTTTGTTTTTAAACACACAGTCTGTAATTTATGCCACTAGGGGTCGCACACATTAAAACAATAACAAAAGACTGATTTTAAAGAAGCATGGGATCAAGGGAGTTGTTGTCTTTATCGTTAAATAACCACCATGTATGATGATGTATTTGAGTTTTTTTTAATTTAGTTTCATTTACATTTAGTCACATTTGCCTTCCTCACTCTCTGACATATCCTGCATTTCCCCTGAATTTATAGTAACTAGAGGTCGGTCTATCTGTCTGTCTGTCTGTCTGTCTGTCTGTCTGTCTGTCTGTCTGTCTGTCTGTCTGTCTGTCTGTCTGTTGTTTGCACAATTTTAGAGATCACACTTAAATGACATAAGTATCCTCCAACATCCACAGTTCCTTCACATCAATTGAGGTGGGTTGGACACCATCCTTTGGGGGCTTTCCTGTCTTGTCCAACTGGTAGGACACTCCAGGCTAGATTATATATCTCAGGTGGATAATGCCTAGGGATCCCCCAGAAAAAACTGGAAAACATTGCTGAGGACAGGGACATCTGGACTACCTACTTGACCATCCTGGAGGACATGTCTGTAAGTGCTCTCCTATAGTAACAGGTAGACTAGATGAGCAAACTCTGATGATCCCTCAAAGTAGTCAGCCATCTCAACTGTGTTGTCTGCAAACTTTCTTGTGCTGTTGGAGCTGTGTTTCGCTGATATAAGGAGAACAGCACAGGGCGGTTGCATTGCTGAATGTGAGAAAGTTGGAGGTGTGTCTATTTACTCTGACCATCTGTAGCATCAAGAAAATCCAGGATTCATGTGTGCACAGGATTATTCAGACCCAGATAAGACAGTTTACAGACCAGCTTGTAGAGTGAGCTTAGGTTTATGAACAGCAATCTAACACAGTCTCCTCTCCTCCGAGGTGTGAGGGTGTTGGTGTAACCGACGGTATTACTGGCAAGTAAATCTGTTTGACAGTAAGCAAATTTGGGTGTGAGGTGCTCACTCATAAGGACTAGTCTTTTACTAACCTCTCAAATCACTTCATGGCTACCGAGGTGAGGGCAACTTGGCGTAATCACTTAGGCAGGTGGGGTAAGTCAGCTTTGGCACAGGGACAATAACAGACCACTTTAAGCATGCAGGGACCATTAACCGGGAGAGGTTGAAGATGGTTATAACACTTGAGCTAGGAGGTTAAGTGCAGGACTATCCAGACCAGCTGATTTCCTGATGTTGACCCACTTCGGTGCCCTCTTGACATGGTGCTCTAATGAGACGAAGTGTGTTTTTAACTACGAGGGTAACAGGTAATTCTAAGTTATGATCATATGGTAGTGACAAACCTGCGACATGATGAAACTAAATCAGTTTAGGTAACACACACACACACACACACACTGACCTCTTGTGGCTGATCAACAGTGATGCACCCTGCAGGGTTCAAACTTTATTCAGTTGTGAAGACACTAACTGATGCCAGCTGACTCATGACTCTTCTTTCAGGGGAAACTTAAGGATGACTTGACGAGACTGAGAATGAAATGTTCATCCCACATCATGGCGATGACCTTCTGCATCTTAGCATTAAAAACTGAATTCCAATATCAAATACAATGTATTAAATAACAAAGTCATTGCCAGTAAAAAGAATGTCCTCAACATAACCTCCTCTGACCGTCCCAATCATAAAACATTAGTAAAATTCTGTACATGCTCTTCCTAAGGCAACTTATGACAAGCTTTTCATTGTTCTCTTCTCACACACACACACACACACACACACACACACACACACACACACACACACTCACACTAAGTCTATTGTGTGTCTTCGGCTTGCTGTGGCGGAGGTGGAGGTGTTTTGGGTCTGCTCTGCTCCTCTGTTCCTGCCCCGTCAGCTGATCCTCCTGCTGCTGAGCTGCTGGGGTTTGCGACCTCAGTCCCACTTTGCAGGAATTTGCGCAGGTCTTTGAGAGCAGGCCTGAGCATCTGCACTAATGCCAGCAGGGCAGCCTGGGTACCTTCCAGGGCCAGGGCCTGTCTTTCCTGAGCGAAAGCCTGGGCCTCCTGAGAGCGCCGCATCATCTGTAGCAACTCGTTCTGGCCCTCCAGGTGCTGGGCGATCTGTCGAATGTGGACATTGGTGACTCTCTGCTCCTGCAGCAGGCGGGCGGAGTTTAGGGCAATGCGGCTCTTCAGCTCCTGGGGTTTGGCCTGACCCTGAGGCGGAGGCGGGGAAACTGAGGATGAGGCCAACATCTCCACCGGAGCTTCTACGGCCGCCACCACGGTGGGAGTGGAGTCTGAAACAGTGGTGGTGCAGTACTCCACCACGCCTCCATCCTCCAGAGTGTGGTACGTTGTTTCAGCTGGAAACAAGATGGAACATCAATTTTTTTAGTTAGTGTGTGTGAAGAAAACAGCTGGATGACATCAGGATGTTCAGATAATCAACATAGCCATGGAGGAAGAAGCACAGTAGTTGCTCTGAGCTAGTGATTGAGGAGGATGGTTGGTCACCTCTCCCTCCTGGCTGCTAAAGTGATGCTGGAGGTTTAAAAATGACCTGTAAACTTAAGCTGTGAGACTGATCAGAAAATAAACGTCAAACAGCTGCATTCCACGCCTCTTGTCAAGGCTCCATTTGAAATACATCTCATTTCATATTCTAATACTTTTAGACGAAAATGAGAAACACATTAACACACTGACTAATAAACTGCATTATTTTCCTATAAAAAAACATGGCAACTTTTTAGTAACATGGAGAATCTCTCTTCTCACTGCTATTTAATTATTGTGTCATAATTGATTTCATTTTATTGTTTTAGTGAGATGTGAGAAATGTGCAGTGTGCATTTGTATTATCAGTGTATAAAGGAGGATGTGAAGACAAGTTGTTCATATTGATTCTATGATTTTCTTTCTGGACTTTTAAAACACATAACAGTTCAGAATGCAGCCTCACAGCGTGTCCTTATATTTGTCCATTCCAAGAAGAGAAAACTGCACTGAAACCAGTTATTTGTGATATCAGGATCGAGATAAAGCAGTTTACCTGAGATAAACTAATTTATCTCAGGTAAACTGGACGGTGGCCCGAAAAAGACCCCACAATGTAAAGTTAGTCCAACAGAACGTCCACCCATCATCTTCCGCTTATCGGGGATCAGGTCAAAGTAGCAGCAGATTAAGCAAAGTATTCCATATGTCTTGTCCTTCTCTAATTTGTCTTATAATTGTAAAGCCTTGGGTATCTACTTTTACACTTTAGGCTGAGTGATCAACTCCTGTTAGACTGACTCAATGCAGTGTAGGTATAGAGAGAGTGCAGAAAACAAAAACAGAAAACTTACCATTTAGTGGCTTTGCTTCATCACAGACTGTGCCTGAGCCAGCTGGAAGAGCTGAAAAAATGAATATGATGATTTTAAATCAACAAAAAGAAAATCTCAAACACTCAAATACAAATTCCAAGCTAAAACCTGCAAAAACAAACATGTGATTCATTTGATCTGAAAATCAGGCTAATAGTAATTGATATCATCTGCATGTTCCAACATGAGATTCTAGGTCATGGAGAGTAGGAGGAGGAGGAGGAGGAGGAGGGAGCAGAGCAAAAGTAGGACTGATGTTTGAGCGACACAATGGCTGAGAGACAACTCTACGGTCAGCAACCAGATATGTCTTTCCTCCTGACCCTCATCATCAAAATTATATTGGTTGTGAATAGTTTGGAATGAAGACTAATTAAATGAAATGCTTGGAACATGGATAGCAGACAATAAATACAGGGTTTAGATGACTTTAGTATAAATGGTTATGAGAATACACTCAGTATAACTCATGTCAGGCCTCATCACATGTCTGCAAATGTTCCAGGTGTTTATTCTAAACGTTTCCCAACCTTCTGGAAGGATGTTAGAAATGTCAGACATTTCTAAAGACACTTGAACTAGTGTGTGTGTGTGTGTGTGTGTGTGTGTGTGTGTGTGTGTGTGTGTGTGTGTGTGTGTGTTCACCATAAAACTTTGGTCAACTTACTCTCTGCCAGTGTGACGGTGGCTGCGTTCACTGTAACAGGTAAAGTTATCTCAGCATCCGAGTCTCCCGCAGGTAGGCTGATGATGGTGGCCTCTCCAAGGAGGTTACAGATCCTCTGCTGCATAGCAGTGAGGATGACGGGTACTGGAGTGCAGTCAGTGGAGGTCCCCTCTATAGCAGCCCGCGCCTGTGCCACTTTCCGCCGGACCTCCGTCTTCATGTCAGACCACTTCTTTTTCACCTCAGGCAACTCTCTGGGACAGGTGGTGACAGCATTCACCTTTTTCAGGATATCCACCCACGCGTTATTCTTTGCCATGTGGGTGACTCCAGCATTGAAGTGGTTAACCAGTGTGTGCTTTTGTTTCTCTATTTCTTCCACAATAATTTCCACCTCTCTCTCCGAGAAATTCATTTTTCTCTTTTTCGCGACCGATGCCATAATGGCAGAAATTGCTCCTTTGGGGAGATAATTGTGCGTATTGTACGCAAAAATAGTAGGATTTACTCAATTGATGTGCGCAACGTAATGGCTTCCAGAATCGGCTTCTTCTTCCTACTAACAACGCTTACGTTAACGGGGCGTGTAGCCCCGCCCGCACGCACCCAATTGGTTGGATATCTCGCGGTCATGCTGTATTCTTTGTTACTATTGGCTGAATCAAACGCCAATCACTCAACGAGCCAAACAAACTATGTGATTCAAAAAGAAAAAAGAAAAATTCTCCCCGTTATGTCTGTACCTCTGTCTGTGAATATGAGCAATATTTTCTGTTCTTCCAATTTAACGTTTAATAACTGAAAACATCAAAACATTTTATAAATTTTTATTTTGTAAACTCTACGTGCGCCATAATAAAATGTTGAAATGTGTGTATAATGTGTGTGTGCGTGTGTACATTAATGACAAGGCATTTTATTGATTTATTTTTATTTTAGGCTTCAAGTCATTTTACATGCTGAGAAACCTAAAATAAATATGTACATGAATGTTAATAGAAGTCATCTATAACTGAATTGTTTCAGAACTGATAAATCTCAATGATCAGTCTGAAATGATTATTTTGGTTTATTCCAGTAACACTGCAGTTTTTAAAAAAAAGAAACTTAACTTTAGCCTCAATTTTTTTAACCAGAGTTAACTTTTTCAATACTTCTTCCTTCAAGAGTGACTACTTTTGACATTTGAAAATAACATGCACTTGTTTGTTTTGTTTTTTTGCATTAAGAACAAGTTTTAGACAAACTTTTCTGAAACAT